>JANSVB020000425.1:2803671-2813834 GCA_025504935.2 Erythroxylum haughtii | reverse complement strand
TTATATACTGATTCATTGTGACATATGCACTACATGCATGAACGCATGATCAGTTAATGACAGTTGTGACTGGAGCAGCCATCGAGAGCTAGAAGCTCAATGTATTTGGGCCTTGAGCCCACAGTGATTCAGAGCCTCAGGCTCAACGACTAATGTGCCCATATTAGGACAGTTTAGGCGCTCGGTCATAACACCGAAATAAATTAGAAAAGTGTCACATACGCATTCCATATGCATTTGATTTGGCCTCTTTGATTGAGTGAAAGGCATAATTCCTTGTGCTTATGTGATAACAATCGTGTGATATTTTTGAATGTGAACCAAAGAATATGTCAGACAAGTAAGAGATTGGCCTTCTTATACATATAATCATCTATAATATTTGTAATAAATAGGGATGAAACGAGTTTAAAGTGTGTTAGCTATGTAATAAATAATTACAAGAAATTTAAACCATATATGTCGCCTTAAATAATAAAAGCAAAATAAATTTGGTTTAGAGTGATTAAATGATTATTATGTTTGTCTTAAGTTGTCATACGTAAGTTTTGAAAAGATAAATTTTAAAGAAGATTAGTGAAAAGTTAAACATTAAGTATACTTAAATCAACATTTATATGGTATTTTATAAATTAAGAGACGTTCACTATAAATGAACGAGAGTTAATACCGTAACATACGACTCTTACTATTTATGTAAAATCGACCATAAAAGAAAAAATATAATTCATAATATCTCAACTTATATTATGTAAGACCTTAGAGGTTAAATGAGCCTTGTAGTATACTTTTATGACTATTGTCTAATTCTTAATAATTAAATTTAAAGTTTGATGCTTTATAGTATTAATAAAAGATCATTTGTGACATGATCTTATAAGATAATTCTAGAAAAGCAAATAAAATACAATTCAATAGAATCTTAAATATAGCAAGGTCATCCTGATGGATGACCAACATCAATTTTATAGTCAAAGATAACAATTATCTTATAGTGAAAGAATTAAAATAGTCATGAATCAATAAAATAATTAATATCAAAGAAGACTAAGGATGTGACAGATTAATTAGGGTATAATATATAAAATCTACTTAATAATCGGTTTATTAGTCAAGCTATTATATACTCCTAACACATACGTGGTAATAAGATATAATTGCGTGTTGGTCACACGAATTATTGGATAAATATAAATATTGTAAAATTTTAACTAACTAATCTCATCGTATGTGAAAGGAAGTTGATAAATAGTAACACCCATAATGATATGAATACTAAGTTAAACATTATGGTAATTGTTTAAATGCCAAGACAACTATATTAATTTTAAAAAATTATAATGTATTTATACGATTTACACAAAAAAAAAAAAATCAGAAGAAGAGAGTAGATCATAGCAAAAAGTCATCAGATAAAACAAAATTCATAAGTCAATTTATTTTTATGAATAATGCAAATATGATGAAATGAAACGCTGAAAAAGACCTTTACGCCTAAAACTATATTTTGGCATTTAAAAGCAATTTAATAAGCGATTACAAACTTGCATTACTCTCACGTTTGATTCCTTAATCAGAATCTAAAACAAGTGATGCATGTTTTAAATAGTTCATCGCAAATTACGGTCTTCCTTTATTAACTAATGGAGGAAATGAATTTAGTTTCTCACTTGGTCTGGGCATGGGAGATGTTCTCGATGAAAGAATCTAGGCTTGTGTCAGATGACCCTCCTTTGGCAATTGCTGCTTGACAAAGGCTTCCAAGTTCCTTCGCCCTGTTCCTCATTTCCTTAACCTCTATGCTCTCAGCGTCCATAAAACTTTGCACTAATCTTGCAATCTCTTCTCGAGTAATCAAAGCTTCACGTTTAGCTTCTCTCCATAGTCTCCACCCGATTTTCCAATCTTCCTCCACCGTTTTGCCGGTAGGAACTTGATCAAAAAATATAGGTGAAGCAAGTATTGGAACTCCAGCAAAAACAGCTTCCAAAGTAGAATTCCAGCCGCAATGGCTCCAAAACCCTCCAACTGAAGGATGGCACAACACTCTCAGTTGGTCACACCATGGCACTACTAGACCTTTGTCACTACACCAATCTTTAAACCACTTTGTTTCGCCACGTGAAACCCACAAAAACTTGACACCACTGTTCTGCAACCCTGCGACAATTTCTTCCAGTTGGGCACTTGAAACTGACAGGAAACTCCCCATTGATGAGACATAGATCACGGAACCTTCAGGTTGAGAGTTCAGCCATTTTATGTAGTCAGGGACATCCATATGATCATCCATAAGAGCGTGCTGTTGGAGTTCAAGGTAAGGTATTGCAGGGCCTACATGGTAAATAGGGAAAGGGAAGTTCGGTCGTAAAGCGTCGATAACTTGCGATTCAAGCTCGTAAACGGAATTGAAGATAAGATATTGAACTCTGGGCACCATTAGAACTGATTCAAGAGGTCGACGCAAGACTTGTCTACCGATTGCATCGAAAACTGTGGGAAGGTCCGCTAGACGCGTTGAAGGCAGTCCAGGGATGTAGTTGACAATCTCTTCCCCTCTCTCTGGACCGAAACATAGAGTAAACAAAGATTAAAATCACGTGGTTTCATTGAACTCAGAATCGAACCACCAAGTGAAAGTGCCGCTCCCATGGGAATAAAACCTTTTGGTTCAGGAATTGAGATGATAGAGAATTATGAATTGTTTGTTACGAACCTGATAACTCGGCAGGGAAATGACCATTTTGCTGAAGTAGATGAAAATGGTGGAAAAATGAAAACGTTGTGGTGGGCATAGGCCAAAATGAAGCAACCGGAATATTCCTCCGATTACCGACTCTGGCCATCCAAACCAAGTGAGTATCTGCTAAAATGGCATTAATTGGCAACTCAAGCCCATCAAGGAGATGCTCGAAGGGAGCTTCCACTTTGGTGGAAACAGCTTCAAGGAAACCTGGAAAATCTTTGCCTCGAACAAGCTCGGATGGTATGATGTTGGGGATAGTGGAAAACCTGAGATTGGAAGGTTTAACTACGCTTGAGTCACCATTAATGAAGCTGTACCACTCTTCAGTGACAACAAAGGTGATAAGAAGATGAGGATTCCTTGAGCAAAGAATCTTGCAGAGGTTCATCAGGCCGTTTATATGGCCTCTGCCAGGGTAAGGCGCAGCCACCACGTGGCAGGTATTCTGGTGTTCCATTTTCATGGAATCCATGTCTGGGTTGTTAAGAGTAGAAGATGAAGTGAAGTACTAGAAGATTTTAATGGGTGACAAGCTGAAGCGAAGTAGGTTGTTATTGCTGAACAGTTATAAATGCTGAATTCAATAGCAAATTGAAACTTTGAAAGGGACATTTTTGTTCTGCTATGCAAATTGTTTGGACCAAATGATGTCAATTCAATCGGGCTCCTTAAGCATCCTCCAGGGCTTGAAATTGGCCGCATAAGTCAGTAATTTAGGGGACCTATGCCTCTGTACCCAATAAGCCTGTACCCCCTGTTTTCCTTACAACAATGCCATCAGGGGGTACAGGCTTATTGGGCACAGAGGATCTGAAGCGGTAATTTAGATAGCGTCTCTTGACAGGAACTGGGAATGCAGACAAGAGTCCAGAACACCAGTTGTCAACACTGTTACCAATCGATAATTGATCTGGGTAACGTGTAATTGATAGAATTGATAACGTCGGTTCGGGTTCAACTCTCTACAAGTAGTAACACTGGACAAAATTAAGTACACCCTAGCTTATTTGGACTCAACTTATTTCAAATGTTAAAAGTTTTGAATAATTTTAATTTTAATTTTAATTTTAATGCTTTAAAGTGATTAAAATAAATCTTAACATTTAAAATAAATTATAAAGGAACAAAGAATTATTTTTATTAGTTATATATCACATCAATATTTATGTGACGCATAATTAATATTTTTAATTGAGTTTTTAAATAACATTAATTGTGAATTTAAAACAAATTCAAGTTACATTCATTTAAATATCTTTCTAACCCCTAACACTTACATAAATAAATAATCAAAATTCTAAATCAACCACCAATTATTTTAAAAGTTACTCAATATTCAAATTCATTTTAAATGCTTCAAATGTCAAAATTCAATTTATATTTTAGTGAAAAACATTATAGTCTAATTTACACTTTCGACATTCTATAATGTAAATAAAAAGTTTGAAAGAAGGAAAATTATTGTCATGTTGAAAATTTTAAGGACTCCATGTACACGATTTAAGTATTAAGTAGGAATCACAAATTTAATAATTTGTAATCCATTATATATATTTCGTGTTCTAGAAAAATGAACCATCTTTACAGTCCCGTTATCAGATTATGAATAGGATCCATTATAAAAACGAAGTTACGGTGGGATTGAAACGAGTTTGAACTTAACAAGTTTTCAGAGTAGCAAAGACAATGGTTGTAGATGCGACATTGGGACAGGAACTAATATAATAAAATTTCAGCCCAGATCTGACTACCCTAAGCTGGGACAGGACAGCTAACAAACCGTATAGAATTTCGGAGATGTGTATCCTCTCTCTCTCTTTTCAAATATAGGATGTATCGGGCCAAGACAATGCTAAATAAAATATGAAATGATTCGATCAAAATACCTCAATTTCAGGACGGTGGGGATTATTCAAATCTTGTGTTTAGAATCCCAAACCTTTCTCATATCACGGAGTTACAACACTATTTTCACTAAATTTATCTGTTCAAATAAATTCAGATTTCTAAAAGGTTCATGACTGTATTAAGTTCAAGTGGTGAAATAACAAAATAATCCACAACTCTTCCTTTGATCATAGTGAAACTCCTAAATAATTGAATATATTCTGAATAATGTATAAAATTATCAACTCTTTTAAATTAATGCAATTTAATCCCCAAGTAACAACTAATCTTGCTAAACCATAACTAATGTAGAGCTTTAATTAATTTAAATGGAACAAGTACATATTCTATTCAAATTAAAATTTAGGCCCTATTTAACAACCAGTTAATTGCATTAGCTATCAGTTAATTCTATCAGTAGTTAACTAAGAACAGATTATATTAATTGATCAGTGAATAAAATCAATTGTTTATTAAAATTATTTGGTAAAACTAACCGTTTAAAATTAACTATTTATGTATAAAATAACTTATAAAGACATGAATATTAAAAAAATTATAAAGTATATTAGTATTATATTTTAATATTTTTTTGAATATTTTCCTAAAAATTTATATTTTAAATATTTAATTTCACAAAAAATAATTTTATAATTCTAATAAAAAATATAGAACATATGATAGTAAAAATTTTGATTAATCATTTAATTTAATTTAATATTTTTCTATAATATATAAATTAATTAAACAATTTTTGAACTTTAATTTAACAATTTGTAAGTTTTTAAAAAATTTAAAATTGAAATAAAAAAAGAATCACGAGTGTGACACATTTATAAACATAATAAAAAGTCAACTACCTATGATGGCAAATGATGGTTGACAATTACAGACGTTCTCTGAAACGCTTCCATATAGGAGTTTTTTAATTTTCAGCTTATTAGGTTAAATATGCTAACCCAATCGGCTAATAACCAAACTAATTTATTAGCTATTTAACATAGTCTATCCTCCAATCCACTAAAATATGGCTAAACAGCCATCTACTAAATGGGATCTTAACATTTTTAAGTAATTGCTTAGAAACTAACAACACTATAAACATCAATTCAATTGATTACATGTTTATACTTGCAACTCTTGACAAAAGTACAAAAATCTGAACTAAGCTACCTTTCCAAATACTATAAGAGTAGCCCATTGCGAAAAGAAAATTCAAGTTTAAATGACTTCTTAATAAATAAAGGTATATGTAGTCTAACCCAATGCAACTATTCTATGCAAAAGGGGAAAGTCAAATTGGATGGATTGTGTCAATACAAGAATTCTCAATCCAAATTTGTACTATTTCCCAATATGAGAATTTCATAAATGGATTTTTCTGCAGAATCAAATAAAGAAAGAACAAACATGGCGTTTTAAGTTAATAGTAAAATCCCTACTGAACACAGTTTTTTCCTATTGGGAAATTGTAGAACACGCTTGATTTTTTTTCCTGTTAATACTCAGTGGAAGGTGCATGAATGAAGTTCAAGATAAAAGTGGACATCAGTTGTCCATTTACAGTCATCATTGAAGGAATGAGAAAATGTCAGAAAAAGCAATACATGTCTACAGCAGAACATGTGAGAATTGATTACAGTTGCGTGATTTCACATTAGTCACAGTTTTAAGTGAAAAGAATGATTAGATGAAGTATTATCACCTTAAAAAGGGTCGTGAGTTGCTGGTGTGGTAAAGTTAGCAAATCCTCTCGTTTCAACTGGGACTGGCATGTGGAATATTTGTATTGGAATATTTTGTACAGTCAAATGGTCCGATCCCTTGATTGTTTTTCTTTTTCACCTGAAAATTCATAGAAGTTAGCAACACACATTTTGTTATCTATATATGCTTTGCTTTAACTAAACATTTTGAAAATGTTTTGATTCTTGTGAAACACAGGATGACCAGTAAATTAATCTTTCCCAATATCGATCTATACCTTTAACATTGCACAAGACAGAAACAAGAACAAAGAACAAAGAACGATCTACGATTATGGCCTACATAATAGCCATCTTCCACAATGTATTGAAAGTTCTCTATGATTATTGCAAGGCAGTAGAGGAAGACATTTCATGCAATATATAAATTCCCAACAATGAACACTCTGAAGTTTCTTGACAACAGTTACCGACCTGCAAGAACTCTACTTGTTCACAAACTTGTGGAAAGGATCATTATCTTGAGAAACAACGCATCAAGAGCCAATTGTGTATGTCATATCAGTTACAAAAGAGGTGTATCTTAGATAGAGTGACAATGAGAATCTTGCTAGTGGGTGCGTGCAATTTTCTCATGGATAGGTGTATCTTTCACATGTTCTGCAAATAACTAATTAGATCGTATGAAAAGACTATCATATATTCTCATGAATTTGGCCCATGAGTACTTGTCAATTTAAAAATGTGAAATTCTCTAACAAAACCCTATAGAAGTTTGAGTTTGCAAATTAACAAAGATGACTGAAAACTAAATATGCACCAGCTTGTAAAATTAACAACTAGAAATAGTCACATACCGGAGACCAAGGACTAGGCTCAGGAAGTGATTTGTCAGGGGGTGAATTCTGTACAGCACCACCTTTCATTTTCAAAATTTCCTGGAGAAAAATTTGCTTAAATCACTATAATGCTCTCCCAATACTACTTAAAATGATTGCAAGTCCAAATACCTCTCCAGCTCCTTCAAATGCCGCTAGCCATTCATCAGAAAATGGAACAGCATTTGGTGGAGTTTTAATTACTAGTTCATCTTTCTTCTCATCATTCGCCAATCTCTTGCTGCCATGAGAAATAACTAATTAATTATAATAAAGGCTTGTTCTTGAGAACCTCCGATATTGCAAATGGGAAAAGTTGAGAAGAGAAAACATCAAACAAGCATACATAGGGATAAATAACTAGTGAAGAAACTCACAGTGATCGCCTTTTATTGTTGTCTTCTTCACGGGATATCTCCGTGTTCAACTCATCCTGCATTTCACTATCACGGCAACTACTGTTTTCCAGAATTATAGTTTCAGCTTTATTTTGTAAATGATCAGTTTTTAACAAATCCACTTCCATATCCTGGAAAATGCTTCCATTTGATGTCTCATCTAATTTCATATCTGGTTTATCAATCGAACAAAAGGGCTTGAATACACAATTGGCCACCAACAATGGAATCTGATCTCCACTGTTGTTTGAAAAGGGATCATATTCTGTTGTAGCTTGATCAGCAAGCTTGTCAAGCCCGCACTTCCTATTCATGCAAAGTCCAATATCAGGTGATTGCTCAACGTACATGGCACCTGGAATTGTTTGGACTACACGTGGGTGTCTATCATTCTTTTCCATAGTCAAGCAACCATCTTTTAGTGCAGATGGTGCTTCAGTGCTAACGTCAAAACATTTTGAATCATCTGAAGAACTATTTCCTTTCTCTGAAACATCTGCAACATTTTTTTGATTGTCTCTGTTTTCTGAATCTACTAACTCAACATTCATAAGAAACAACTTAGAATCCATATGCAGTCCATTTTCTGGGGAAACTTCTTCAATTTTTATGTTAGAATTTTGAAGCTCTGAACATGTTTCCAGTCGTTTATCACTGTCACCAGTTATAGTTAAAAACATTGTATTTGCTGTGGAAGTACATGAGTTCATGTTGCAGTTATCAGCTATTGACTTCCTTCTTGAGCAAAGCACTAGCTCTTCTTCTATACCAGTTTCCTTGTTCACTTCTTTAATTCCAGTAATCTCACTAGCTTGCTCCAATATTTCAGATTGGTTGAAAATCTGATCACTTATAGATTCACACTCAGCATTAGTCACAGTCTCTGAGACACTCCCATTATAGCATTGACCAACAGGATTGATCGATTCTACATACTGTTCACTCAAATCATTTATAACCTTGGAAGAATCATCCAATGCTATGGAAATACTGTTTTCATCATAGTGAATATCAGTTCCTGGCTGTAGCTTGGAGAAGGCAACAGAGTTGATTGAGGAACAATATTGCTTATCTTCACAAGACTCGCCTGCAACCTTAACTTGTTCAAAAGGGCAGAGTTGGTGTGAGAAATGCAGAGCTTTCCTATTACTATCACCAATACCTTCACTTTTGTTACAACCACCAATTAACTCAATATTATTGGTGGTGTCTGAATTTGTGGTGTCGCCTATGCTCATGCTCAATAGAGAAGAATTAGAGACACCATTAAAGTCGAGCTCAACCCTGATACTGTCAACTGTAAACTCAGCATCTACAGAACCTACAAGGGCATTATCCACAAACTGATCGTCTATCTTTCCAGCTGTATTGAGGCCAGAAAACTCTCTTCTTTCTATTTTTGAGCATGCTATATCTAATTGCTGGGCAGATTTTTCAGATTTGTGACAAACACCAGTCGCCTCTATATTATCAGTGGTTACAGCATCTGTCATATTTCCTATGCTCATTCTCTCTAATACAGAGGAATTAGATGCACCATGGAAATCAAGATCAAGCCTCAGATTTTCATCTGCCAACTCAGGATCTACAGAACCTGCAAAGGCAATATCCACAAGTATGCCCTCAATATTTTCACCTGTGTTGAAGCCATAATATTCTCTTCTTTCTGTTTTTCCGCATGCTATCTCAGATTGCTGGGCAGATTTTTCAGTTTTGTTGAAAACACCAGTTGGCTCAACATTATCAGTGATTACTGCATCTGTCATGCTGCCTGTGCTCATTCTCTCCGATACCGAGAAATTTGATACACTTTGAAAGTCATGACCAGCCATCAGATATTCAACTACCAACTCAGGATCTGCAGAACATGCAAGGGCATTATCCACAAATGGGCACTCGATCTTTCCAGCTGTATTGAAGGCAGAAGATTCTCTTCTTTCTGTTTCTGTGCAAGCTATCTCAGATTGCTGAGCAGATTTGTCACTTAATCCGTCAACAATGTTTGAGTGTGCATTAACGATTGCCGAGCTTCCTAAGATACTACTGCTATTTTCGACTGACATGTTATTATCGAAAATTTGTACATTTGCATTTCCCACATTTAATGTCTCAGTCAAGTTATGAATTCTGCGAAAGCTACCTGTTGTGAGCTCCATACCATCATAGGGAGATGCATCATGAAACTTTTCTGAGTTGTTTGGTATGGAGTCTTGAATTTTCACTGTGGCATCAATAATGTTTGAACAGTTATCTTCAGCCAACTTGCTGTCATCGGTATTACTTTGTAAAAGCAATTCATCACCCTTCATCTGCAACCCATTAGCATCCATATCATAAATCTCTGCATTTGAGTGCAAATTGCTAAAAGATGCACCTGGTTTTTCTTTGCTCAAGCCTGAAGGTATACTTCCCAGTGGTCTGCGATTGCCCTCATCTCGTGAACTTGATGATCTAGGTTTTCTCTGATTAAGAATGCTAGAATTTGGAACATTATATGATGTAGAATTTCTCTGTGACAGGCTATGTGTAGCAGATCTTGAGTGCAAAT
>JANSVB020000425.1:2740585-2750965 GCA_025504935.2 Erythroxylum haughtii | reverse complement strand
AATTTCCACAACCAAAAATAACATATTACACATCATTGAAAAGCTATAAACTTCCTCTACAACTTTCATGTAGACCAACCTGTTACATTTATCAAAAAAAGAAAACTACGGGCATAACGAAAAATAAAAGTTTTACGTTTTTTATTAAATATCAATAATTAAATAATTTGAAAAACACTTCAATAATAAAATATAAAATCTTCCTTATTTGATATTTCTAATGAAATCTTTTTGAAACTTTTCTCAATTTGTCAACTATAAACTGTTCACGTGTCTAGTATTATTTACAAAGTGGTAAAAAATACAGTTCCTTACACTTATTCTTATTTATAGAAAAAAGTATTAGGGTTTCAAATTTTATTAAAATTATATATTTCAATTATAATTGCAATCAAATTCTAATTATAATTAATTTAATTTTAATAAAATCAAATATATCATATTTGTTTTTTAAAATTTATCAAACTTTAAAATTAAGTCTAACTTATTTGAAATTGATTCATCTCTTTTAAATTATTCTTTATGAGTATGTATTTGTAGTAATTATAATTTACAATTCTAATTCATAATTATAGATAAATTAAAAAATTCTCTAATTAAACAATTTATAATAATATATCGAGATTGACGACTAACATATCTGACTACTCAAATATTAAAAATGTTAAATTGATTTGACTTAACTCATCCATGCATAGTTATGATGTATAATTTAATCCTTTCATTATCTGATGTTTCAATTCGATATAATACGAATATACTGTCTGCTCTTTTGCATCCAATCATGTTCGTTCTTGTTAATTAAAAATTGATTTATAATTAATATTTAAAATACCTTTTGAAATGTAGATCAACTCTGGCCAAAGAATTCCTTAAATTATTATTAGTTAAGAATAGTATAATATTCTCTCTAATTACTTTAAAGTGATGAATTATTTATTGACTTAATCAACTATTTTTATATGTTTTAGACTACATCTAAGCACTACATACTAAGTTATCACAAAATAAGATAACTCGGTAATCTTAAATATGAGGATTAATTATACAATCATTATAATGAGGTAATTCATAAATACCTAAGTAATATTTCATTTATGATTCTCATAATTGGGTCAGATCAGTAAGTTTATTCTCTAATAAGCACTCACACGTTAATTTAAATATTTTTATACTTTAATTTATGAGATCAATTACTTTCTTAATAACAAAAAATATAGCTTATGCTAATTTTACTATTTTATCAATATTTCGTCTTGATGTAATTATAAGTAAAAATAATTTGAGAATAATACATAAATGTAAATTAAATTTTATAATTATAATCTCATCATAATTTCAATTATGCAGTAATTATTTCAAGAATTGTACTTTTAATATTAAAGCATTAAATGTAATTAACATAATACAAAAAGATAAAAAATGTCTTTATTAATTAAAAAATAATGTCATACATAACATTACAACCAATTAGTTGGCTGCAAGGCAATGAACTAACACTATTTTCTTACCAATTCTAAGATCTACAAACCCAAGAAGTTATTCTTAACAAATCATTTATGTCTTTATCCAAAAAAAACAATCAATTGAGAGGAAAAAACTTTACATTCCTTGAACAATTTCTTGTAAAGTGAAGAGAGATGAGGAGCGTAAAAAACAAGGTGGGCGGCCTGATGACGTTCAGGCCTCTTCACAATGTTCAGCAAATCCCATAAACAGAAATGAATGATTCTCACGATATCATGGAGTAACTCTGGATTCTTACTACATTAAAGGATCACTCATATCATGCTTGTGTCTACCGGGTAACTCCCTAAAACTCGCAAGAATGTGGCGAACTCCTGCGCACGTGCGTAATTCTATGTCATTCATGGTCAAGAACAGTATCATAGTATTGACTCGAAAAATAAAATAAGATAAAATAAACCTTTAGATGCCTGAGGGCATTTTGTGCATTCTGGTCGGCCATTGATGCCTCGAAATCCACGTAGAAAAGATAGTCAAAGTATCTGCTAGAACAACAAACAAATATTCCAAACATGACTCCGTTGTCCGAGGAAGATGGTAAACAGAGTGGAGTTTACAAAAAATCAAATTATCTAAGGAAGTTTTTCCTGATGTTTTCCATAATCTATCACTAAACGTACGTTGGAGAACCAGCATTGCCATCATCGGATCCTCTCAAGGGTTGCTTGCGCAAGGGACGGCTCTCAATCTGGTTAAAAATCAAAGTATAAGACAGCCTAAAGAACATATCTCATAATCCACCTTCACAAGGATGCAAGATGTGTTCGAGAGAGGGAGCTGTGGAGAGAGGAGAGGGGGGATCGAGAATGACTAATTAACTTTTAGGAAATAACAATTACCTTAGTTAAGTTGATTTGTCGAAGAGCAAAAACAGCAAGTGCCTTGAAAAGCACTCCAGGACCTTCCTCCAGTGAAAAGACAATAGTAGTCTGAGATACCAAGAGCCATATTTCTGAGCAAAAGTCTGTTTTCAAACAGTCTACAAGCAAAGATGGATCGGCAATTTTAACTTCCTGGAATTTTCTATCATAAAACAGCTAACCTTGAACAGCCTGTCCGTGCCTGGAATTATGGGCTCCCTTGCCAACATCAGAAATCGAGTAACATTATCACAGTCATCCTGTAATGAGCAAGTAGAATTCAAGTCACTGTGAATAAATGACCATGTAGCATTTATTCCAGTATCACCGAGCAAACATTATGTAAAAGTTAACCTGAATATCTTCAGCTAGTATATTCAAGCCATAGATCCTAGCAGCAACAGCACTAGCAACAGCCCCAGTATCTTGTAGTTTATTAAGTGCAACATGCTACAGAAATAGAGAAATTAAAATCAGTTGCAAACTAAAAATCTAACCATCCTATTAGTTCTAGCAATTAATGAAAATTTTGAAATTGTGCTAAACAAGGCTATAACATAAGTTATGAACTGCAACACCAGTAGCAATCCCATGGATAGGTAAGAAGCAATGCTCTCACCAATTCAGAATCACCGAAATAAACATGGTGATGGGAACAAGCTGAATCCCAAAGTCACAAGGAAATGTGTTGCTAATAGATGGCATTAGGCCTACCTTTGCTGCACCTGCAGTATCATCCACGGCTTCTCTTACCAATCCCAACTTCGTTAATGTATGCTCACATTGAGCAAGAGCCTGAAACACAAGCAGTACCGAATAAATAGAATAGAAAATAAAACTTTAACAGGATCTACTACCAATCCCAACTTCGTTAATGTATGCTCACATTGAGCAACAGCCTGAAACACAAGCAGTACCGAATAAATAGAATAGAAAATAAAACTTCAACAGGATCTACTAAATTATACCTGTGGATGACTTAGAACCCTTTTCAAGTCTTCAACCTTAACCCCATGATTTGCTAATAAGCAATGGCGTACAGCATATTTAACTTCACCTACTATATGCAGCTTGTGACGAAGCAAGAGGTCGTAATTTCTGTGGATGCTTCCACCCAAAGAATTCTCAATAGGCAAAACTGCTCTTTCAACAAGCCATCGTTCAACAGCCTGTCAGAAGGAAAAACGTGAACAATGTTCAGTTAACTCCATTAAAAACAGATCATATAAACAGTTCTGCACCCAAAACTGAACATTTCTCCTGGGAAAGATGAGACTTGAATCTATGTGGAATATTTTCGACACTTTGCTTTAAACAAATTCACTCAGGATAACTTGGAACTACACCAAATCCATTTAACTCAACTGCCCGTGAGAAACAGGCTAAAGGTGCTGAAAATTTTGTCAAATCACGAGGGTTCCTGGCTAAAAGTATGAAAGCGTAGGTAACAGTGCCTGAGAACTGAATTTTCGTAATGGATTTGGAGTGCAATGTAAACCCCTAGGCAAGGCAGGGAACCAGACAATTGTAACTCAGCAGTTCTCTGCCAAATACACCACAAAAAGCACAGACAAATACACAATGGGAAAAACATTATCTGTATGAGAACTACTCATTTGACACACTGCAGTAATCTAACATTACAAACTCATAATCAATCCATCAGCCATGACTCAACGTACAAATAAATGAAGAAACCAAAATTAGGAGCAAACAAGAGAGAATGGGTTAGGAAATTACTTCAAAAGCGGTATCGAATTGATCACACGGCACTGCTTCGCAGTTTGGGTAAGCCTTCTGTGCTGCAGACTCACTGTAGGCGCCACGAACACCCTGTATCACACATGTGCAACTATTAAAGATCAAAACCAACATTAAAACCAAATTCAATTCTACATTTTAAAAACTAGGCACCCACCTGGAAAGCGACGCGAAGACGCGACCCATCAGAGACAGAACTGGTGGGAAGATTGGACGATAAAGGCTCTAAAAAGAAACACCCGGAAAGGAAAAGATCCCAAAATCAAATATTTCTCATAAACTCAAGAAACGGATTAACAAAACGGCAATTGGGTATTTATCATACTTGGAAGCGCGTCTCTGGCCGCCACGTCGTCGAGTGATTCTTCCAAGAGACTTTGGAGCTCGGGTTTGCTCTTGTTGGGGCCCTCGTCATTTGCTCCGTGGGGAACGCAGGCCAAAGCGAGAAGAAGACGGCGACGGCGGCAGTGTTTCGGTAGAACCAGTGGCAATTTGGTGGCCACCAGATGAATTTGATCGGGATTGATGGTGATTTGGGCAGGAGGTGGGGCCAACATTGAGGAGCGAGTGGCCATCGATTTGGTAGCTAGTGTTGAATGGTATTGCATGCAGTAAAAGAAGGAGGCGGAGGAGTGCTGGAGGGCTTCGTTAGGATTGTTTCTGTTCCATATTCAGTCGCAAGAATCGAATCAGATCATTCTAACAAATCCCAAATGACAGGGGTGGATCCATGAATCTTCACTAATTACCATTATATTGCTAATAAATATTCTGAAATATATAATTTAAAAACAAAATCTGATAGAGAAAAGGAATTAATGACTCCATAATCGAAAGGGTTCGCATCAATTTTGACTAATTGGGGTTGTTAGATGATATGTTGCTTTCTAGTTGAAGATCAATTGTTCCAACCTTGAAAAAGAAATAGTAAAAGAGCATTTACAATATGCAAGCTTATACCTAAGCTCCAGCGAGCCTTAGTACGTTTGGTTGGACTTAAACACATTAAAATAAGATATATTAATTAATAAAAACTAATTAAATTTATTGATTCAAATAAGAGTAATTGTTTATAGAGGTGTAATGGAATGAGAAACGTGTTTTACAATATAGAAATTTGTGATGTTAGATCCACCGCCCCTCCCGTATCAACTCCCACCAAATTTAGAAGAACATGGTATGAGGTTAGTCTCAATTCTAGACTACTGTGACGTCTAAATTTCAACTTAGAAAACCACCTACTAATCGTACTTATTGAAAGTTTAATTTCTTAATTTAGTACCAACAACAAATTAGTACTTATGGTCAATGAGAATCTTAAATTTTCAACTTATTACCAAAAACAAAATGGCACTTGCAAAATTTAACGAATTGTTATTGTTACAAAATATTAAATATTTGGAATTTTTATATAAATATTTGTACATATATTAAGACAATTTTAAAGCAAAGTCGGAAAAATTTTAAAAACATAGGATGAGTAAATTACCTTTTTATTATTTTTAATTTAAAATTATGAAAAATAAAAAAGATATTTGGAAAGATAGTGAATTCCATTTAAATGTAATTATTAGATTCTAACAAAAGAAAGCGGCTCCTTCCCTTATTTGCAGGTCCCAAGTAACGCACGCAAACGTGCCTAAACCGAGTTCAGCCATAATATTGATTAAAGATCATAATGGGCTTGCAGTTCCTTTGTTTTACCTCAAATGGGCTAACAAAGACAGGAAGAGTGACACATCCACCGACTGAGGAGGAGACCCAAGGATTAGCTCGTCAGGGGAGCTTTCAGACACATAACAAACTATTCTTGGTCCGGCCCATTTGACTAAATTGTCATGTATTTGTATACACACTATTCTTGGTCCTTCCTATAATTTTATTAATTTAAGAGAACGCACTCATAAAATAATAACTACTGATTACAATATTATGAAAAAAAAATGAATATGCATCAGGCTATACTTTGAATAGTTGAGTACATGATGTCTTCTTCCGTAAGTTAACAGGTTGAGTGACTTGAACAAATTAAATTAAGCCCATAATAAATGACAGTAGGCATGTTCAAGACTTGCACACTTGTGTCATTAAGCTATCCCAACCAAAAAAGTCACTTACTGTTGAGGGAGTGGGATGATATACTAATTTAATTATAATATACTCTATCCAACACATGTCTTAAGTAGTTAAAACTGTCGTGTGATTCAAACTTAGAAAAACTCTCCTTCTGTCTCCACCTCGTTGGAGTGTGCGTGAGAAAAGTGATGCATAGATTATACATCATACGTTACCAAAGACCAGAGCTTGGAATTTAGCAAATGATTTCTGTAACGGTTGTTTGTTTCCTTCTTTTTAAGCCCAGACCAGACACCCTGTCCTATGGACAAAACCAATTCCGTTACCAAAACCCCCCTTTCCACGACCCATGTGACGTGAATCTCTGTCTGTCTTACACTCTTCTAGTGCCTAGCGTGACCTACGTCATTTTCCCACATGCCATTTCTTTTAGCTATTTGATGCATGAATTGATAAGATCGAACAAGTCATAAATTGTGTTAACTTGAGCGTCTGGAAAACAATTAGATGATGTGTAGACTTCAATTTAAAAACTTGCAGAGATTACAATTCATTCCACTCCCCTTAAAAATTAAAATTTGCAAGAAATATTATCCACATGTTGCTTAAAATTGAACGTTGGAGTGAGAGTTTTAGGGTATCCGTGACGGATAAATGTTAAGAAGATTTGTCAAGTCCACAAGGGAACGGAATCTACGCTTTGCTTCGTGAGGGAGGAGAAGGTGGATGGCGAGTGGGGCCCACCCCACGAAACTTATCCCGCCTCCCATTCCCACCTTCTTCCTCCTCTTATCGTTGCTGTGGGGACATATCATCGTGTTCTCGTAAACCTAAATATTCTGTCTTTTTCTTCCTCTCCTAGTCCTCGCGGCATTTTCGTACGGCCACGTGTTTCAACATGTGGGGTCCCATTTCCCACCGACCACTTATTGCATAGGCGACTGGACGAAACTATAAAAAGAATGGATGGTGAATTGGTGATACTTTACATTCTCGTATTGTAGAGATTGTAATAAACTAAGGCGGGGAAAATGTAAAAAATCTAGACAGATTCTCAACTTCAGATTCTTTTCTCATCAAAAGATGTTTTGGGCGCAGCACTTTACTTTTCTTACTGTGACCACTGACCAGACTATAAACTTGGCTGTATCCCCATCATGTCTTCATGGCCCCGTCTCATCCCACATTGTTTTCTGCATGTTTGGATTATCTGCTTCTGCTACCATTTTGTGTCCTTCTTATTTTATTAGTATTTATCTATTCAATTTTTTAGACATTTTACTTATTGAATAAATGGATGATAATTATTTATGGTAGGCAAAAGGTAACAAAATAGTGATCTATTCCCGTTTTCTGCTTGTGATCGTCGATCTTACGAAAGATGGTGCTGCTTTGATTATAAACTAATTTATGTAACAAGTAGGATAGATTTTATTATGTGTCTCAAATTGTTTATGAAAGGTTAAAAATAAATGACATGTAGAATACCTTATTTCGATTTTATCTAATTTTTTGAAGCAATTTTTGAGGCCAAAACGAACTTCAATCTCTCGAACCTTTATGAAAAGTGTTCATAGACACGCAATTAATGCCTTTATATAGTTTTCTCAAGACGTAGGTACTTTTAATGGATCAGAAGATTCATGTGCTTACGAATTATATGAGCAACTACAGGAAACCTTAACTTTTATATATAGCTTCCATATTGGACTTCCCCATCACAAGCTTCATATAAGTCTGGTTCACACTAATCAGGATTTATTTTTTTCCCAGACTTCGACCCATTAATTTAGATCATTTATTAGGTACTTTATTACCTTTATCTGGATCAAATTACGTAACTAAACCGATAAGTTATTGAAAATTTGAAAATACAATTAATAGTTGTCCAAATTTATGAAGAAGGACAAAATTGCTCAACAATTTATTCATTTCAATAGTTGGTGCTTATAAGGTAGAGATGTAGCCAAGCCAAATCTCTTAGGCTCTGTTTGGTTGAGAGATTGGTAATGGAACGTAACACACTTTCATCGTTTGGTTGAGAGGTTGATAATTGAAAGTAACACATTTTTATCGTTTTGTTGAGGATTTCATGATGAAATGGAACGGAATGAGATGGAAGCGAGGAGTTTCGTATTACGTTCTATTTCAACATAAGCAGTGAAAATAAGAAACCTCATATTCAGGGAGTTTAAGATGGAACGTAAACTAATACATACTACCTAATATTCTCTCAATAATTGTTCTTAATGCCAATTATTTTTTCTAGCCCTAACACCCTTTTTCTCCATACTTATTTATTACGATCTACAAAAATTGTATATAATTAATAATATTTTTATATTATTTCTCCTTACCCTAATAATAATATTTTTATATTATTAATAATAAATTGTATATATTAATAATAACATAAAAATTTAATTAATTTTTTAATGAAAATAGAAAATATATACAAAATTTATTCTTTAATTGTTTGTATATATTTCTATATAAATAAGAATAAGAATAAGAATAAATTATTTTTAAATATAAATCACATATAATAAAATAAAATAAAATTTATTAAATAATTAATGGAAATATTTTTATAATAATAATAATAAATTGTATATAATTAATAATAAAACTTGTATTAAAATTTTTATTTTTTAAAAACAGAATATATTTAAAAAATTATTTGCCATAGTTATGACTTGAACCGTAACTTTTTAATTGGATATAATTTCTGTTTTAAAATTATAGCATTAAACATCTTGTAACAACCATTTTTATATCATAAGTATAATAGTCATTTATTATATATTATATTATATTTCATTTATTTTTTAAACAATATTTCACAATGTTATATTATGAACCCTATCGTCTTTTCCAAACAATTTTTTACTATCTTACATTTCATTTTATTATAAACTATTCTGATTTTTTTATTTTATTATATTAATTAACATTAACCCAGACTGTCCAAAAAATCATAGCTTTAATTTCGATTGAAAAAAACTATCGGTGGTCCTATGTCTTTGCCTGCTCTAACAGGACACCTCTCCTAACCTATAGGAGCAAGACACTTTTAGGATCCTTCATTCATTTGACCTCTTTTTGTCACTTTCTCTACTTTCCTCTACGATGCGCCGGGTGGGCGTGATACGCACATCTAAAATAATATATATATATAATTGCCTTAATGCAATTATTTTATTTAAACTTAACTTCATTAAATTTGAATTAAAAAGGGAATTAACCAAAACAATATGATTTTTTTAGAAGTATTATATTATATAAATAATTAGTAATAATTATTTTATTAGAATAATTTTTTTGTTAAATCTTTTTTTCTTTTAGTAAGATTATTAGATGATTAGTGTAATAATGACTCTCGAATCTATAATATTATATCATATGCATAATTGATAAAGTTAAATTATTAGACAATTAGTGTAATAATGACTCTTAAAGTAACCAAGCAACGGCTTGATGGGATATTATGTCGCCTTTAGTTTAGCTTCCATTTTAAGTGATAGGTCACTAATAATACCTTTTAATTTAGTACTTTTCGATGGTGAGCTTAGATGTTACAAATTTTATTGTGATTAAAACACTCATCGATTCAGTTAATTTAATCGTGCAAATTTTAAATTGATTAATTAGTTCAATTTTTAATTTTTCGGTTTGATTTACCGATAGTTAAAAAATTTAATTGATTTAGTCGGTTCGTTTGTAAAATTCTTAAATTGATCAACTTTTCGGTTTGATTTAATTTAATAACTCTTGTTGTTAAAAATCGATCAATTTATTAATTAATCGGATGATTTTTATTAATTAATAAATTTTTATAAACTAAAATAAGTATAGTAATTTTATTTAAAAAAATTTAAAATTAAACTTCTAGTAAAAATAATCCCTTTCAATTATATTTCTAATTCTTAAAATTTATTCAACGTTTAGTTATTTTGTAGCAGTTAAATATTAGTTGAACCTTTTAAACCTGAAATCTCTTATCTTATTTATTTAACTTGCAGTCTAGTTTTTAGAACATTGATTGAGATTATCATTTTTGAACAGTAAGTGTAGGATCTGTGAACTTGGGCCACGCGACCACTACTGTAGAGCCCGGCCTCTACCGCCAGCACTCCAGGTATTGTCCTCTTTGGTT
>JANSVB020000425.1:2705085-2715698 GCA_025504935.2 Erythroxylum haughtii | reverse complement strand
ACCCATTCCTCTATATTAGGAGGGGAATGAGGTATTATCCAAAAATGGGTAATGAAAATAATGACTCTATAATGATACTCCCTTACCAAACTTAATCTTTCATTCCATATCCATTCCCTTTTTTTCATATCCACCAAACAAGCACCCCCTAAGACTTCATATTTGAACTAAATTGGACAAGATAATCAGCCCCAAGGTATTCTCTTATATAAAAGAGGTTAAAGGTAAATTCCATCAAAGTTTGACCCAACCATTGCACTTTAAATGAGCCCCTTTAATGATGATTACCTCCCTAATCCAATTGAGGATGGATCTAAAAAGAGTTGGAGCATCCTTTTCCACTTGTTGAAAAATTTTATAATTTCTCTCTCCAATTAGCACACACACAACAACTCAGTCTAAGTTTAAAGATTTTTAAATCATGTTTGTTATGATATTTAACTCTTAAGGACTGGTTTATAATATAACACTAGGCTCCTTCCTAACAATATATAATCCATAAGCTCTATTGTTTATATAAGTGCATTTGAAAAATAAGTGATCCATATTTTCACGCACAGGTTCACATAATTTGTAAGAACCATTGTTGTTGGTCTCTTAAACAAGCTTATCTATGGGTTTAAGACTTTTCTTAATAGCTAGCTAGAGGATAAAACAAGTTTATCTATGGGTTTATATTGATCCATACCATTTTGGCTTAAGAGTTTTTCAAACATCTAGACAATAATTATTTGTGGAGCTTTTAGAGTTATGCATTAACCAAATAATTGAGTCTTCTTTGCTTATGTTAGGTTTGTGTTAGGGGATTGAACTAATGATTGCCATAAACTCTCTATGATGTATCACTATAAAGGGTTAAAGAGAGTTGAATCTAAGGAGCATATGAAGAGTTACCATATTGTTTTTATAATCAAAATAAAAGTTAGTTTTCTCACCATTCCTAATCTTACATTTAATTTTCGATGCCATAACATCTCTTAGTTTTAGTAATTAACTAGTGGTCCAAGAATTATTCAACTTATTTCTTGAGTTCTAAAAGTTATTTCCTTTAAGATATTTCCTATACGTCTATTTGATTCATAATGATTCGTAATCATTAAAAAATCTCCAAATTTGTTTGGTGGGGAGAACTTTATTTATGATTCTAGTGGATTTAATTCTCAAACTTCCCTATTTTTTAGTTAAACATAACTCTTTCCAGCCTAACTTTGTTGAACTAATGTTACTTATTCCACGTAATCGAAGAAAATTATTTAGAGTTCTCTCAATTGTTTTTATGATGTTTTGTGGCAAGCAAAGATGATAAATCCAATAAATGTGAAGATTATTAGGCACAAAATAAATAGGTTTGCATCTCTTTACATATGATAAGAATTGTTTTTATAACTTCCAATTCTTTAAGAGATGGATTCAAAAAGAGGTAAATGATTCTTATAAGTGAGTTTAGAGGTTGTGATAGGGATGCTAAGGAATAAAATCAGACTTAGTAGGCAATTTAGATAATTATGGATTGCCTATTATTTTTTAGGGCAATTAATACCCTTTACATTTCGAGAGAAGATCCTAAAGGGTTAAAAGCCTGAGAGCCCTTCCTTTTTGGTCTTATGCTAGAATTTTCCATAGTCATTAACATAAACTGTCGTATCCCACTACCATAGAGTACATACCGGAACACCCGAAGGATATTCCAGTATGTAACCTAAAATAATAGGATATTAGAGCAATCATTATAATCACTTACTTAATCATGACATCATCTTATAAAATATATAAACATGACAATATTTTAAAACTGATTGAATTCCTCCTTTCATTTCATAAAAACCGAATATGTACATTATAGCTTTACAAACTATCTATACATGTACATCATCATGTCCTAATACAAAATATGCTACATGAAAGAGGAATTACTCAAAAATCTATCTGATCCTTCAATCTCACCTGACCAACCTTTGAGCTATTTCTTCTTTTTCTCAAAAGTACAAGACTATACTTCTTGTAGCGTCTCTCAGCAGCTAATGTCCTCTCTCAATCCTGAAAAAATCAACGTGCAATTTTGGTGAGTTTTGAGAACTCAATGAGGTAACCATCATTGATAGTTCACTCAATTCATACAACACTTCACACGTGTAAACATATAATTCACATCTTTGCATTTTGCATATATCATCACATTCTCATTTAAATACAATAAAACCATACATTTCAATAAGTCAAACATACATTTTAGAATGCATATGAAATGCTCATGTGACTTCTTTCCAATTATTACGTTGTTGTGACCAAGTACCTAAACTATCTCGTATCCATTGTGGATACCGGGCTCATTGCTACTATCCCTTATCCATTGGGGATGTAGGGCTCATTTTATATAGTGAGTCTTTGACTCTTAATTACATTCATATTCTGAGCTTTAAGCTATTTTTCAATGGCTACTCAGGTCACAACTCTCATTTATCTGATCATGCATTCATGTAATAAATTGCATCTCACATATTTAATTAATCACATTCACATTTATTTTTGAACCTTAGTCCGCCATTCAAAGATCATATTAAGAAGCACTTATTTCATTATATTCACATACAAGTAACACTTCACTATTAAATTCATGCATCACAAGTCTCAGACCTTTAGTGTCTGGAATTCAACATAATTAAATCACATTCATAAGATAATCTAACACAAATAATTAATTTAGCGAGAATATTTAGGATACTCACAGTTTGCTCCAGAAGCTATTGCCTCGAAGTTTCGACAACGTCCAGATTTTGAGATTCCAAATGCTCCTCTATAACATGCAATACATGCACATATCACAATTTTGCACAATTTCATAAATATTCATTGATGCACCTTTATGTAATTGAAAAATGTACAATGCATGTTCAATGACATTCCTGGATATTTTTCCATTATTCAAGTCACATAATCAATCCAATATCAAAACTCACTTAAGTATCATTTATACTTAGGCTTTATACCTCAATAAAACACTTATAATCAAAATTCATGACCATTTAGGTCAATTCAAATTTTTCCTAAAATATACTTTTGGGTCAAATTTACATGTTCTTTTTTACCAGGAAACTGAAGTAATTTGATAACACTTTCTTCTAGAAAATTTCCCCCCTATGTCTTAGGTTTATAATGACACTACGATTATACAATTTGATTTAGCATTCTGAAAGTTAGACTCAAAATACTTTGGACTGAGTATGTTAAAAATTTTGGCTAGTGCATGATCTTGCATTCTAAGTTGTACAACTCATATCTCTCAATTAAAATATCCAAAAATTACAAACTTTATACCAATTGAAATCTAAGAGAATAATCTACAAATTTTGTGAAGACAACTTTGTCTGATTTGGCTTACATCAATACAATTTATTCGATAATCATAGGATATGATTTTCTATCACGGGTAGTGCTGCAGGCCAAGCCAAAACTGAACTTCTAGCTAAATTTTAGGACCTTTAAGGACAAAATTCAAATTCAATTTCTTCTTAAAAATTGTATTCGTATGTCTCTAATTTAATCTAAATTAAGAATCCTCTTATTTGGATCACTACAGATCAAGTTATGTTAAAAATACCAAAGCATGATCATTGAAAATGCTCCAGTTATGAAATTCCAGAACTTCTCATCAATTTCATCCCAAATTCATCACTCATTCTCTTCTGAATAAATTCAGATTGCTATAATTTTTGGTGGAGATGTAGAACAATGTGTTTTGAGTCTACTGTTTCAAAGCTTACGTCATTTGGAGGTCGAGAGAAGAAGTTATGGTTAAAAGAATAAGGGATATTTGAAATAGTCCCCTCTTCGGTAGTCACAGAAGTCAAGCACGATCGTATTTTTCCACATTCCTTTGAAAATTCATGATTGTGCAGAAGCACGATTGTGCTTTTCTAGATCCCCTTCAATTGTTATCGTGCAACTCCTCCTCTTCACCGAACTGCAATTTTTCTTCTTCTTCTCCTTTCTTTCCCTTAAACCAACAATTTCTAGCTTATTTCTACCCCTATTTCAACTCTCATTTAACTCAAATTGCTCTCAAATAAAAACAAAATCCATTACTTCTCATAGACATCAAAAACAAAAAAAAACATTTACTCATCTTCTTCATTTTATGCAGTTCTTCATTGCTATATTTCTTCTTTCATTTTCTGCATATTCATTTACTATACATTCTTCATTTTCTTCTTAAACTTTCATTGTAATCATTCTTCCCCATATCTCGACATCACCTTACACCTATTCTTTACCTCTAAATTCATTTGATTCCTAAACATACTATACATTATTCATCTTGAAGGTGGTTTGGGTTAGGTTTTTCTTGAGGCAAAAGAAATAGATAACAAAGTAGGAGTAGTAAAAGATAGAGGAAAGCAAGGTTTAACTTTGGTGGAGGTTTGATGAAAAACTTTTTGTAAAAGATTGATGAAAAATTTTGTGTAAAAGAAGAAGCTTGAAGAAGATAGCTACGAAGAAGAACACTAAGTCAAGAACAACAGTGACTTGTTCTTTCAAGTATAATCTAATAATAAATCTTAAACTAGGAAAGTGACACTTGTCACTCATCCATGTTCTAAGGCATTAAACTAGTTTCTCATTAACTAGTTTAATCATCCCAAATTTTACTCCAATTAACTCCCTTTTTTTTAATTTCATTATCTCGCAAATTCTAACGTCGTCTATAAAAATTCCTTCATTTTCATTTATTCTTGTTTCTATTTTCATTTATCACTTGACTTGCCATATGATAATTTTCCTAGTTCAGTAATACTCAACATTTTCGAAAATTTACCTAAAATTCACCAAAGATTTCTAATCCAGTAACTACACTCTCCAAATTAGTTTTCAATAAAAATAAATCACAATTCTCAATAAAATCACATATCACATATAAAAATCAATTATACCCCAAAAATGTCAATGAATGCATGTACAATTATTTTAATATGCAAAAGTTAGTATTGACATGTATGTGTACGTCATATTATGTATGAGCATGAATTATACTTTCTAATTTTACTATAATCTCATCTATATACTATTCTAGTCTTAACATGAGTAACGGGATGTTACATAAACTCCTTTACATTCCCTTTTATTACTAAATCTTGACCTAGTAGAAGTTTAAGATTGTGTATCTTAAGTGGCTTTATGATTTATTTAGTGATATTCTCAACTATAAGAGCCCCATCTTGATCTTTAAATTCAATATATTTAGTTGGAGAGGTAGGCCTTGAGTTCTCTTCAGGGAGTTTAGAGGAGATAAACTCAGTAGTGTTTATATTAGCAACCATTTCAGAGCTTGAGGGTGTGTTACTCTCCTAACTCCTTATGGTGTTCACCTAGTTTGGATTAACTGCTCTATTTAAAGGAATTCCATCAGATGTATGAATTAGTTCCTTATTTGCTTATGTTTGATCAACTAGCAAAATCATTTTCCCTATAGTCTCAAAATTTTGTCCTGGTTAATCTGACAAGGTTTCTAAAGGTAGATTAGTGAGATTTTAGAGGCCATTAGTCCTTTATCCTCATCAATCCTCCAAATGTATAAAGTTTAAGGCAATTTAGGTATTTGAAAGTTGACTCTTGTTGTTTGAGGCCTAAAATGGTGGAAAATCCTTAGTTATAATAGTGGAGTTAGTAGAAACATAAAAATAACTTTTTGAATGATTGTCTTTAAACTCTAATAGCTCTGAGAAGTGGTTGAATTATTTTGTAAGGTATTAAAATCAAGTTTGATAACTCCAAGAAGCAAAAATAGGTCATCAGTAAATGACAAGCTCAAAAGCTTTAGAGTTTTTTTTATATTTATAGTGAAATTTTAGTGTCATACCTTGTTTAATATTGTCAGATATAAGTCAGGTTAAAACTTTAATGCAGAGATTGAAGATATAAGATTATAAAAGATCACCTTGTTTGATACATCTAGTTCCCTTGAACAGATATAAGCTCACCATTGATAAGGATACTATTGTTTGTGAATCTAACAGCCTTAAAATAATTCATAATGAAATTTCAGTTTATAGAATCAAAAGCTTTATAAAAATCAATCTTTATGAAGCAAGTTTTGATTGATTTCTTATTGTGATATGACGTAAATAACTTCATAAAGATTTGATTTCTAATTGTGATATGACATAAATAGCTCTTTAGTAATCAAAATATTGTCCTTAATAGTTCTTTTAGGTGTGAAGGTATGAGAGCCCTTTCCTTTGGTCATATGCTAGTCTTTTTACTAGTCACTAACTTAAACTCCTTTACATTCCCTCTTGTTATTGAATCTTGAGCAAGTAGAATTTTAGGGTTATGTACCTGAAGTTGATATGTGATTATTTTAATGATGTTCTCAATTATGAGAGCTACATCTTATCTTTAGAGTTAACAAATTTAATAGGATGGATAGGCTTTAAATTCTCCTAAGGGAGCTTAAACGAGCAATATCTGTATCAGCAACCATTTTAAAGCTTAAGGGTATATTACTCTTCTGTGTTCACCTAGTTTAGACTAGGTCGTATATTATAGGGAATTCCATCAAATGTAAGAATTACTTCCTTATTTACTTATGTTTAATCAGTTGGTAAGGTCTTTTTCCCCGTAGGTCTGTATGTCCTAACCTGGTTAATCTTTCAAGGTTTCCAAGGGTAGGTTAGTGAGATCTTAGATTTCATTAGTCTTCCGTCCTCATTAAGCCCTCTGAATCCATAAAGTCTCAAGAAATTCAGAATCCCTTTCTACTTCCACACAAACTTTAGCATACCATATCCTTCTTAAGCTAATTGTATGTTCATTTAGGTAAATATTTTTGCTTGTGGAGCTAGCTAGGCAGCTCAAGCCAACAAAATACAAATACTTAAGTAGGATATTGTGGAATAGAGAAATGTGTTTGAGTCTTTTCTTATCTAAAATCATACCAAGTTTCTATATAAGGAGGAATTAGGGCTTACATATTAGTGCCAAGGTCCTTATTCTAATGCAATTAACATACTGAAAGGATCATTGAATTTAAATAGGAAATATCCCTTTTTTGTGATGAAGTTTTGCATAAGCCCCTATTTATCTTACTTAGCCTCAAACAAAATCTTCATTAAGGAAATGAAGGCCTTTTATCTAAAAAGTAGCCAATTATAATTTTGTTTATTTAGGAACACCAATTTGGACCTCTTTTAGAGGAGGAGAGATGAATCTAAAAGCTAAGTCTCTAACTTGGGGGGATAAATCTGACTATATCTTTTGGATCATGACCCCCTACAACATGATTACAAACTTCAATTGTCATATTTTAGGCTAAGGAGAAGGGTTAATAGGAGGAAAAGATGAACCAAAAGCAGTTTTAGTCTTTTAGAGGTATGTCCCAACAAAGGAGAAGCATTAATAGGATCAATACCTTTAGCACTAAGGAGAAGGAAGGAATAAGGCTAGAAGCACTATTTGAGGAAGCTTGAGAAGAGAAAGAGGGGTATAAAGGAGAAGTAGTATAAGAGGTATGGAAGCTTGGAGGAAAGGGAAGGTTGAAGAAGGAAGAAGGGTTCAAAGATGCAATTTTAGTCGAAGAAGAAAGAGCTAGAGATAATGGCATAGTGCTTGAAGATAAGGAAAAGATAGTTTTCTCCTCATCAAAGTCAAGAGAAGCTAAGGTTGAGGGAGGAGGGGTAATAACAATAGCCTCTGAAACTTGAGCTTTCTACTTTCACGAATAAGAATGATTTCAACTTTTACTTTAGGTGGGAATATAAGGCAAAAACTAGTTAACTATAAAGGAAATAAATCAGGTGTAACTTTGGCTAAAAAAGTCAAGGATAAGAGGTTGGAGAAAAGAGAAGGTGTAGAGCCCGGCCTCTACCGCCATCACTCCAGGTATTGTCCTCTTTGGCACTTGCGTGAGTCACCACTCGAACACAAGACCTCAAGGTTTTGTTCCGCTTTAAGCGGACGCCTCTTACCATTGAGCCATTTATGCCTTGTTAATGAAAATGGGTTAGGCACTGATCAAGCATCCCTCGACCTTATGGGCCCGCATCCTAAAGGCTAAATACCGGTTTGACACCGACAATATCCCTCACACAATTGCTCGAGGTGGCGCTTCGATTTTTTGGAAGGGATTTGTGGCCATTTGGTCGTACGTGCATCAAGGAGTTTCCTGGACACTGGGTAATGGGCGCCACATATGTTTCTGGTTAAATAATTGGGTCCCAGATCGGGGACCTTTAATTTCTATGGCAACAACGCCCATAACAGAGGGCGAACTGACAGTTAAAGTGGCGGATATGAGCACCCAGGATGGTGGATGGAAGTGGAACTCATTTCAGCAGTACCTTCCAGCATCAGTTTGCCTGGCTATAGCGGCTTTACATCCTTCTCCTGATCCTGACGAGGAAGATAGCGTTAGCTGGAGACACACTAGTAATGGTCATTTTACGGTCGAGTCTACTTACGAGATTATTGGAGGAAGCACCCCGAGAAACTCTCCTGCTCCCTAGAAATTAATTTGGAAATGGCCAGGGCTTCAACGGATCTGGGCCTTCCTTTGGCTCATGACTTAAAAAAAACTTCTCACAAACCATCAAAGGGTGCTGTGGCACCTCGCGTCCGATAGCAGCTGCCTCTCTTGCGGACAGGAGGAGTCAACCTTACATGCCATTTGGAACTACCCGCGAGTAAAGGACTTTTGGCAAAAATTTCCACCATCGGTGATTGATTCCGCTTTTTTCTAGCAACCTGAAGAGCTTTGGGTGCACACCAATCTACTCAAGCACTCCCAGGAGCTACGATGAGACTAGGCTACGATCTTTGGGGTGGCCTGCTGGATGCTTTGGATGTGGTGGAACAAACATCTGTTCGAGGACGATTTTGTTTGGCCGATGGATAGTACAAAAGCTATTATTGCTTATGTTGAGTGGATTGAGCGAGTGAGAGCAGTGTAATGTGGCGTTGTTCCACATTGGGGCCTCCCGTTGGGTAGTCGACGCTGGACTGTCCCCCCAGCGTCTTGGATCAAAATTAATACGGACGACTCTTTCACATCGGGCCGGGACCTCGCTACCACTGGGGGTCTTCTCCGCAATAGCTGGGGGCAGTGGTGCGGAGGCTTTCTTTAGCACATTGGTCGTGGATCATCTCTACTGGCCGAACTATGAGGTGTCCTGTTGGGCACCGTTCCGGAACCCAACTCTTAACAAAATTATCCTACTTAACTTGAGCGTCATAAATAATACTTGAGCCTACTTCCATATAGGGTTCTTTCCATGAACTCTTATTAAGCATCATTCCACAATGGTGGCGTGCCTATGACAATCAAACATCAACAACCAACTTGCTCTAAATCAGTGTAAACATACAACTCATAACTGAACTAATTAAATCTATCATTTCATTACTCAAGCAATCGAGTTCAAAAATACTTTGTTTACAAATCAAAAGCCACACTATTGGCTTAATTACAAAAAATACAAAGTAGCAAATATAGCAATTCCTTTAAGCTCTCGAACACTTGATCTTCTAGCTATAACCTGAGGATGGAACAGAGAGGGGGTTAGCTTAATAGCTCGTGGGTAACAGTTTATAACAAATGAATAAGCAAAAACCTTGAAAACAATTTTACTTGTCTCAGAATATCTTATTGCAATGTAAAAATGTTTGCTTTTCAAAATTTTTGTCGTGCAGTCAAAATTCATAACTTACAAAACATGAATGCATCCCCTTGACAACTCACAGATGCAATGCACAACAAATGTCTCGAGGGTCCCATGGAAACAGAATAAGGAAACCAAAGTTTACCCCATGAATAGAATTAGTCCATTTTGGAGCTCACATGCCACAAGCAGGCAGCCGGGAGAAGGCTCTTGTCGACGTGCACGTGACGAACAGAATGGTTCCACTCTCTCCCAAACCGAAGCACATAAGCATGCTCAGATCATTTTATCAAATGCTCTAACTTTCGAGCTTTTCTATCTTTTCATTCATACAAAATTCCATGAAATGTTTCAAGGCATAACATAAAATGTATTTCGAAATTCATAAAAAAAGTTCATATACCGAATCAACAAAGATGTGCTCAAATCATTCATAATAATAGATGCAACACTTATGATGCAATTTAAAATCAGAAAATTTCTTTGATTTAATGAAAACAGTAGTGGCTTATTGATTCTATTATAAACATGTAACCACCTTGATTTCCTTGCTTAAAGAATTGACTTGCTCAAAATGCCTTTTCTCTTTGTAAACAACCTGAGGTATCAAAGGTTCTTTGTTCCTCTTGTCCCTCTTGATCCCTTTAAACAATAACAAAAATCCCACGAAGCACAATCACTAAAATTGGTTTTAAACATACTTAAACCCAAACATTTTCTAAACTTCATGAACTAAAATCCTTTCAAAACTCAAGAGTTTCAAAATGATCTTACCTTCATTCTTCACCAAATGAAGGGATCTTTGGCTCAAAAGAAAGCTCTTCTCTTCCTCTTACTTTTTCTCTTCTTGAACAACTTAATAATCTCACTTGAAAGCTAAGGAAAATAAAACCCTAGCTTGTTTCTCTTCTTTCTCTCTTTCATTCTTTTTCATGTTTCTCTCTCTTATCTCTTTTCTCATTC
>JANSVB020000425.1:2668247-2683200 GCA_025504935.2 Erythroxylum haughtii | reverse complement strand
CAAGCTACACATGATGAAGGGAGTGAGAGAAGAAGATGCAAAAGGGTTTTGGAGGGTGATAGTTCACAAAGTAACAAAGAACAGATTCCGTTAAAAGGGTAGGAAAATATGCAACAATGTATAAGAGGCTTGACGATGTGATGCAATTGATTCAAGAGAGGCAAAGTGCAACAATGGAGATGAATAAATCCATGATGAAATTTTTTGATACGATGAATATTGGAATTTTGAAAGAATATTGAAAGAAATACTAAGATATTTAATATTCATACCCTTATAATATTTTTAAAGTCATGTCCTCAATAGTCATTTTACACATTAACAACTAATACTAAATAGTTAATTTTACTAAACATCAAATGACAAACAGCTAATGCAATCAGCTAGTCAAATCAGTTGATAGAATCAGCTATTAGCTAACAGATAATGCAATTAGCTAATTGCCAAACAGATCCTAAATGAGAAAATAGACTAAAAATTTTATATTCTCAAGATAAATTTGTTTCAATCAGCGTTGATATTAACTATATGCCAAATCAATCAGCTTAAAGCATATGATTAATACTAATCATGCGACCTCATTTACAGGTGGATGTATCACCTAAATTGTTGAAAATCGTCAATATGACGCGTAACCTATTATTTAAAATCACTTATAAAGTAAACTGGTTTACGAACAAATATTGTTTATATATATATATTGTTTCACTTGTACAGAAGTTAGTTACTTTTTTAGTTAGCCTGTTATTAGTTAGCTCCTAGAGATTTTTGTATATAGGTTTGAGAACACTGTAGATAGTAATCAGAGAGAAATTTTCTTAGCTTAAACTTGTATATCATTTTAGAACAAAGTTCCTAATCTAAAATTGAGCTTGTTAACTTCCTTGTTTTTTCTGTTAACTATCTTCATCAAAGTGTGGAGGAAGAAGGTTTCGGTTCGAGTTTACAAGCTGAAAGGAAATCAAGAATGGAGAACTTGGTTAATCAAAGTACAAATGATTCATTAATTATGCAAGGATCAGATCATCCTAGAATGACATTAGTAACAACTTTACTAAAAGGTAACAATTATCTTTCCTAGAGTCATGCCATGAAGTTAACTCTCAAGGCAAAAATGAAGTTAGGTTTTATAGATGGCAGATATAAAATATTGGATGAAAGTTCCTCGGTTTATGATTCATGGTGTAGAGTTGATAGTATTGTTACTTCATGGATGCTAAATTCAATTTCTAAAGATACTGTTGGTGTTTATTTGTAAGTGTCAAGTGCCTTTGAACTTTGGAAGGAATTAGAAAAGAGGTATAAGGAATGTAATGGTCCTCTTCTTTATTAGTTACAAAGAGAAATAAGTACAATTACACAAGGAAATATGATTGTTGTTAGATTATTTACAAGATTGAAGAAGCTTTGGGATGAGCTAGGATGTTTTATGCGAATACCGAGGTATTCATGTGGCCACTACACTTGTGGTATTGGGAAGATAATAGAGGAGATAAACTTAATTAATAAGTTGATACCTTTTTTAATAAGGTTAAATGGAAATTATGATCAAGTTAAGAATCATATTTTGGTAAGATGGATCCATTACCGATCATTGACAAAGCTTATTCAATAATCTTAAGAGTGGAGAGACAAAAAGAAATAAATCTGGAGATTACTAACAATAACAACAATAATGTCATGCTAGTTAGTGGACAAATGAATAAGACATATAAAGGAGGGAAAGGAAGTCATAGAAGAAGAGATATGATGGATAAATCTGAATTGAAATGTGATTTCTATAAAATGGAAGGGCACACTAAAGATGCTTCAAGATACATGGATATCCATACTAGTCATTAGTGTAAGGAATAAAAAGAGCAAAGATCAAAAGCATGGAAGAAAAATGTGCTGAATATGGTAGAAATAGAGAAAGCAGGAGAAATGGATAGAAATCAGTTAAAAAAATACAAATGACTGGCAGCTCAGTATTTTGGGTATGATTCACAGGAGGTTCACAGATTCATGAGTTGGAAAACAAAATCTGGATCAAATAAATGAAATAATGTGAATTTTACACATTTTGAACAATTTACAGGTACCACAACACATAGATCTCTTAGTTCTCTTGAATTAATTGGAAATGAATCTTGGATAATAGATATTGGAGCTTCGAATCACATATGCATAGATGTTAAGAAAATGAAAACCATAACTCCAACCAATCAGCCAACCCCAATTTACCTACTAGATGGAACTATTAAGTTTGTTCACCCTACAGTTGATATAAATTTGACAAATAGAATAACCTTAACCAAAGCCTTACATATACTTAGCTTTTAATTCAACTTGTTATTTGTTAACAAGTTAACAATTACAGCATATATAAAATTCACGTTTTACCCATCTTTCTATCATCTATAGGACTTGACGACTAATGAAACACTAGAAGTTAGAAAAACAATAGGTAGATTGTATATACTTGATCCCTCTTTGTTTGATTAACAAATCATAGACTCTCATATTGCTAAAGCTAATTGCTTTCCGTAGTCTTTCACAAATAAAGGGTTTGTCGTAGATGTGTAGTATGGCATAATAAATTTGGTCATCCTTTAAATATTGTAACCACTCACATTTGTTTTATGAATAAAATTCATTTTGAATACCCAAATGTTTGTGATATCTGTCCCATTGCAAAATTCTAGAGAAATCCCTTTCCAACTATTGATATACATACAACCAGGTGTTTTGAACTCATTCATGTGGATTTATGGGGTCCTTATTATACTCCTAGCCTCAGTGGTTCAAAATTCTTCCTAATTGTTATTGATCATTTTAGCAAATGTACATGGACATTTATACTAAAATATAAATCTTAAGTCCCTTCAGTTCTTAAATCCTTTTTTCAAATGACCCAAACACAATTCAATCTTAAGGTATAAAAATGCAAATTGACAATGGATCAGAATTCTTGAGTCAAGATTGTCTTTTGTTACTATCCAATAATGGAATTTTACATCAATGATCTTGTATTAATACCCCTAAATAGAATGGAATGGTTGACAGAAAACACAAACATGTGTTACAAGTTCCAAGAGTCATGATGTTTCAATCACATTTGCCAAATAGACATTGGGGAGACTTTATCCTTACTACTGCTTATATAATAAATCATTTACCATCTGTGAGAATAAGTTGGAAAACCACATATGAAATTCTTTTCTATAAACAACCTTCTTATAAACACTTTCAAAGTTTTGGATGCCTATGTTTTTAATGCAAATATTAAACCTAAAAAAAGAAAGTTTGATACCAGAGCATATCAGTATGTTTTTATTGGATATAGCCATGGACAGAAGATGTATAAACTTTATGATATTCAAAACCATAAAGTTCTTGTTTCCAGAGATGTTCAGCTTCATGAAAATATTTTGTCCTTGTCATAAACTACAAGAACCTGCGTAAACTACTCATTTACCGAAACTTTTTAATTTACCAGAACCTGATGAGCTATTTCCTTGTACCCATTCAAATGATTTTCAAATAGACATAAATTCTTTTAATCCACTAGATCAACCTAAACCAGTACAAGAATAACCAATAACCCAAACACATAACCACCATTGTTGATACCTAAAGAGTCATGATTAAAGAAAAGTGCCAAAGTCAGAAAAGCACTTGCATGGTTGAATGATTTTGTTTCCCATAATGTGCAATCTGCTCCTTTATTTACCAACTTCACAAACCTCACACCAAACATATTTCCTTATCCTAAATCACCTGAATGTTCTGCATCTTACATGTCATTTTTAGCTACAGTGTCTAATATTTAATAACCATTTTCTTTTAGTTAAGCTAGACTTAAAAATGAGTGGGCAGATGCAATGAATGTAGAATTAAATGCACTTAAGAGAAATAAGACATGGGAGCTGATAGAATTACCACTAAGAAAGAAGGCCATAAAATCAAAGTGGACATATATAAGTGAAAATGAAACCTAATGGAACAATTGATAGATACAAAGCAAGCTTAGTCACCAAGGGATATAACCAGGTTCAAGGGATAGATTTTAGGGATAATTTTTTACTAGTATAATGATCAGAATTTTCCTGGCTATTATATCTGCTTATTTATGGTCACTTCATCAACTAGATATCAATAATGCTTTTATTCGTGGATATTTGGATGAAGAAGTATACATGATATCTCTAAAGGTTAAAGCTAAAAAAATCAAGTTTGCAAGTTTATCATATCGTTGTATGGCTTAAAGCAAGCCTCAAGACAGTGGAATCAAAAGCTTACAACAAAATTGCAATAACTTGGCTTCATTCAATCTTCGAATGATCATTGTTTGTTTATTAAAAAAACAAACTCCTATTTCTTGAGCTGAATTGTTTATATTGATGACGTTCTTCTTTAGGATCTTCAGATACAAAAGGTGAATCAATTTTTGCACGAACGGTTTATTATAAAGGATTTGGGTTATAATAGAGACCAATTATTAAGGCCAACATATGTGAAGCCCAAGATGTGGAAAGTTTATGAGTGGAAGAATAAAAAGGGTAAAGAGGGGAGATGAGAGTAGTAGAGTGAAAAATAAAGCTGTTGAGCTGAAGTTAGTTACGTAGGGAGAGAATAAGAGGGGTGAGGAATACAAGGGAAAGTTAGTTTTTGGAAAAATTTTCTGTTATAACAGAGGGATATTCTCTCTAAGAGGAGCTCAGGTTCTAGATCTTTTGTTAGGGTATTGGCTTTTTTTCTTCTTAATAATCAATTCTATTTCTACCTTTATCATTTAGGGAATCCATCAATTGGTCTGACCTGCCAGATAGTTCACCAATGCCCTTAAAAATGACAAATATGATGGATTTATTGGAGAATCGAGTTACAACATTAAAGTATTCCGTTAAGTCTTTGTTGGAGGATTTCAAGCAATCTTTATTGCTGGAAATTAGCAAAGGTTTAGGATGTGAGACTAGGGGAAGCTCAGGTGGCGGTGGTTCCCATTTTGGCAGGAGTAGAGGTGGTTTTGACGAAGGCAGTGTTTCCAAAATTTTGGGGGATAACTATGACGAGTACCATATGGCAGTGAAGAAGATAGAACTGCTGTCGTTTAATGGTGAGGACCCCGTTGGTTGGATTACATGGGTAGAGACTTATTTTGAGGTCCAAAACACTGCTGATGATGTCGAAGTAAAGCTAGCTAAGCTCAGTATGGAAAGATTAATAATTCACTAGTTCAACTTGTTGCGTGAAACAGAGGACCATCTCATCTGGCTCAAGTTGAAGTAGGCATTGATTGAGAGATACAAGGGTCATTGATATGACAATCCGTTTGAGGAGCTTTTCGATTTGCGTCAAACTGGGAGTGTAGAGGAGTATATCACAGAGTTTGAGCTGATCTCATTATAAGTCAGTCACTTGCCAGAGGCATAATATCTAAGGTGCTTTATGGTAGGTCTCTCTTCTGAACTGCATTGTAGGGTTCGTACCTTTAACCCACAGACTTGCTCACAGATGATGAAGGTTGCTCGTGTTTGGAGGTAGAGATGTCAGCTAGAGATCATGTTGTTTGGAAACCACACATTTCTTGTCATTCTTATAGGTTTCATTTGAATAAATGAGGTAACCTGATGGTCAAAGAACATGAGGTGAGGACCCAATTGGGTCGCACCGAATCCGTGGGCTCGGAATCAACGAATGAAAATAGGGTTAAATCATGTTTGGGGAGTTCCCTTGGGTCCAATGACAGAGAAACAACATTGTCATTCCCTGTTTCTCATTCATGACTAGATAAGAAAGGCGGAGCTAACGGTGATCGGAGTAGGCTTTGAAACACCTTGGGTACCCAGAACTTATAGAGAGGAGATCTAAGTGTTTGTGTTTTCAGTGTAGGAATAAGTTTCACCCATTACATCAGTGTCCAGAAAAATAATTACGATTGTTGATATTGGAGGATGACAAGAGTCCCAGTGAGGGAGAGGTTCTGGTAATAGAGATTGACGGGCACGAAGAAGACAATGAGGAATCTCTTCGGTGTAAGGCTATGGGTATGTGTGGACTCACCAACAAAATTATAGAGGAAGTGGAGACATTGAAGTTAGAAAGGAAATTGAAGGGAGTTCCTGTATTGATTTTGGTGGATAATGGTGCCACTAATAATTTCATCTCTCCCCAGGTGGTTGCTGCTTTACTCAAGCTAGGGAGCTTGGGTTCAGATTGGGAGATGGTCATAAGATTTCTGTTAAAGGTAAATGTTTAAACGTGCTACTTCACTTTGGAGAAATTGATATGACTGTGGATGCTTATGTGATTGATTTGGGAGGATTGGTATGCCGTGTTAAGAGTGACTTGGTTGAAAAGTTTAGAGAAGGTAGTTATGGATTAAGCCGAGTTATCTATATCTTTCTAGAACCAAGGGAGTTCAGTGTTGCTACAGAGTCTAATTAACAGTGTAGGACCTTCGCGTAACAAAAAAGGGGACTTAACCTGTTCGTCCTCTTTTCATGGGTTGATATAGGGAATAGAGGGTGTCAATGATGGAGGGAAAGTTTATGCCAATGAGTTACTAAGCAGTGAGAATCAAAGAGCTCTCAACAAAATTATAGAAACATTTTTGGAGGTATTCACTGAAAGGAGGGGTCTCCCTTCAATAAGGTTAACAGAGCTTGGTATTGAATTGCATCAAGGGTTGGTCCAGTAAATGTATGCCTATACTGTTACTCGTGTTTGCATAAAAATGAGATCGAACAATAGGTTGGGGAATTGCTTCAACAGGGGGATATATAGCATAGTTATAGTCCTTTCTCAAGCCCAATAATTTGGTTAAGAAGAAGGATTCTACATGGCGCAAAAGTGTTAATTACCGTGCCTTTAACAAGGTTACTTTCTGGATAAGTACTTAATTTCAGTGGTGAATGAATTACTTGATGAGTTGAATGGAGCACACTAGTTCTCTAAATTGGATTTGAAGTCAGGTTATCATAAAAATGAGAATGAAGGAGAAAGATGTTCACAAAACCGCTTTCTATACTCATAAAGATCATTACGAATTCCTTGTGATGCATTTCGAATTAATGAATGCACCTGCTACTTTTCAAGCCACAATGAACCAGGTATTTAATCCTTATTTTCCACAATTTGTCCTAGTTTTTTTGATAACATACTCGTTTATAGTAAGGATTGGGGCACTTACTTATTTCATTTGGCACACATCCTACAATTATTGCAGTAACGTTGTTTTGTGACCAACTAGAATAAATGTATCTTTGGAGGGGAGGGTGGGGGAGCAAGTGGAATACTTGGGTCAAGTGATTTCAGGAGCAGAGATGTCAATAGATCCGGTCAAGATTAAAAGTGTTATGGAGTGGCTGGTACCTCGCAATGTTAAAGGTGTTAGAGGGTTCTTAGGCTTAACTGGTTAGTATCATAAATTTATCAAGGGATATGGTAAATTGTCCAAACCCTTGACTGAATTAACAAAGAAGGAGGGTTTTCATTGGGAGAGGAAGAATGATATGCTTTTGATAGATTGAAAGTAGCCCTAACTCCTGTACCGGTACTATCTCTTCCTCACTTTACTCAACCGTTCCAAATCGAATGTGATGCTTTGGGTAAAGGTGTAGGATCAATGTTGATGCAAAACAAAAAACCTATAGCTTATTTCAGTAAGGACTTGGCTAATCAAAACTTGTCCAAATCTATGTATGAAAAATAGTTGATAGCTTTGGTTTTAGTGGTGCAGCATTGGTGACATTATCTATTGGGTCACAGTTTTGTAGTCTTTACCGATCAAAAGAGTTTGAAACATCTGTTACAACAGAGGGTAGCTAGTTGTGATCAACAACATTGGATTTCGAAGCTATTGCGATACCACTTTGAGACAATTTGTAAGTCAGGCCCTGATAACAAAACTGCAAACACTATGTCTCGCATGCATGAAGTAGAGGAGTTTCACACTTTGGTGTTGTCCCCAGTTTGGCATCAAAGGAAGGCTATGGAAGCAAAGATTTTACATGATGCATTTATGTAGAAAATTGTAGTAGATTTATAGGCCGATCCGCAATCTTGGCCCGAATTAAGCTTGTATAAGAACGAACTGGTTCGTAGGGTCAGACTGGTTATTCCTTCTTCTTCTACCTTTATTACTATACTATTGGAAGAATTTCATTCCTCTCCAAGTGGAGGTCACTCAGGTTTCCGTAGGACTTATAAACGCATCTCAAGGAATGTGTATTAGATAGGTATGAAGAAGTGAATTCAAGAGTTTGTAAGAAGTTGTGAGGTTTGCCAATGGCAAAAGTATGTTGCTACTTCTCCACTTCTTCCAATTCCACATCAAATATGGGAGGATAATTCTCTTGATTTCATTACCAGGTTGCCAAAATCTAAGGGGTATTATGCAATCTTAGTTGAGGTGGATCGTTTGTCGAAGTATGCCCATTTTGTGCTCCTTAAACATCCATATACTACTAGATCTGTGGCTGTCATTTTTTCTAAAAAGATCATTCACTTGTAATTGTATGGCATGCCACAGTCAATCATCAGTGACAAGATCCCTTATTTGTCAGTAACTTTTGGAAAGAGTTGTTCAAGTTCCAAGGAACAACATTAAAAATGTCTTCTTCTTACCATCCAAAAACTAACGGTCAAACCAAGGTGGGTAATAGGTGTTTGGAGACGTATCTACGTTATTTTACATCCGAGCAACCCAGGGAATGGCAAGTTGGTTGTCTTGGGCAGAACTGTGGTATAACACCACCTTTCATATTTATACAAGTATCACATCCTTTGAGGTTGTGTACGGAAGAAAGTTCCCCACTATTGTGAGGTTTGTGTTAGAAGAAACTAAGGTTGAGGCTATGAGTAGAGAATTACAGGACCGTGATGAAATTTTGAGACAACTGAAGTACAATCTATTGAGAGCTCAAGAGCATATGAAGCATTATGCTGACAAACACAAAAAACTCCATGTGTTTGAGGTAGGAGAATGGGTCTTTTTGAAGTTGTGCCCACATAGACTACAAACTGTAGTGAGAAGAATTAATCAAAAGTTGGCATCTCGTTATTGTGGCCCCCATCAAATTTTGGAGAAGTATAGCGATGTGATATATCGCTTAAATTTACCATCACAAAAACATGTTCATCCTGTTTTTCACGTGTCGTAGTTGAAGAAAGTAATTGGACAATATACTGCCGAAGTACAATTGCCGACAGAGTTGGAAGTTGCTGCTGATGGAGTTATTGAGCTTGTTAAAGTTCTGGCGTGTAGGGACTTTTCGGTGGCAGGTGTCAACCAGCAGCAGGTACTGGTTCAGTGGAAGGGAGGTGCGGAGGAAGATGCTACTTGGGAGGATGTTATGACTTTTAACAGCCAATTTCCTAACTTCAGTAATGAGGACAAGACTGAATTTGAATATAAAGGCAGTAATAGAGACCTGTTATTAAGGCCAACATATGTGAAGCCCAAGATGTGGAAAGTTTATAATAAGAAGGGTAAAGAAGGGAGATGAGAGTATTAGAGTGAAAAATAAAGCTACTGAGCTGTAGTTAGTTACGTAGGGAGAGAGTAAGAGGGGTGAGGAACACGTGAGAAAATTAGTTTTTGGAAAAGTTTTCTATTATAATAGAGGGATATTCTCTCTGGGAGAAACTCAAGCTCTGGACACTCTTTTGTTAGGGTTGTTGACTCTTTTTTTTCTTAATAATCAATTCTATTTCTACGTATATCATTTGGGGAATCCATCAGGTTATGCCAGATATTTTCTAGAATTGGAGATTTCAAGATTTGTCAATGGTCTTTGTATGAATCAAAGAAAGTATACTCTGGATATTTTAAATGATGTTGGTTTACTTGGTTCCAAATTAGCAGCTACGCCATTACTAAAGGGCTATAAGTTTAGTGTGAAAAGCTGAGAATTACTAAATGATCCGAAGCAATATAGATGGTTGGTAGGAAGATTATTATATTTGCAGTTTTCACGTCTTGATCTTTCGTATGCAGTTCAATAGCTTAGTCAATTTGTTCAAGCTCCTAAATCATTACATTAGGATGCGGCTATGCGTATCTTGCAGTATATCAAGGGTTTTATTTGATAATCAGCTGATTGCATTAACTATTAGCTGATTCTATCAGCTGTCAGCTGATAGCTGATTATATCAGCTGATTTGACCGGCGGATTATATTAACTATGTGTTAAAGATGGTTGGTAAAATTAGTTCTTTAGTATTAATTGTTTATGTATAAAATGACTTATGAGGACATGAATTTAAAAAAATTTATAAAAGTATGAATACTATATATCTTAGTATTTCGTTGAATATTTGTACAGAAATTTAGATTTTAGATATTTAATTCATCAACAACAACAGCAGCAGCAACAACAACAACAACAACAACAACAACAGCAACAGCAACAGCAACAACAACAACAACAACAGCAACAACAACAACAACTAGGCATAAATTGACTTGCAAAAATTAATTAATGTATAACTTTGTTTATTTAGGAGGGTATAATTGATTTTTCACTTCCAGATATTTAGCTAAAGATGAAAAAGCTACTCAAAACGCTGCTATTGTGTAGCTTTTCTAAAATCAACATTTTGATACTAGAAGATCTTTAATTGGATATTATATTTTTCTTTATGGTTCACCAATATCATGAAAAACTAAGAACTAGAATATAGTTTCTCGTTCATTGACACAGGCAGAACTTAGACACATGGGAGCTACAGTTTGTGAACAAGTACAAACAAGGGTTGATCCTTCCCCAACATATTCCTTCCAAGTTTTAGGTTGCAGATTTGTTCACAAAGTCTCTTGCCACACCTCTGTTTCAGCAGTTTCTCTACAAGTTAGATTTGCATGATATTCAAAAAGCTCCAACTTGAGGGGGTATGAACAAATATTGTTTTATTTATATATATTGTTCCCCGTGTTCAAAAGTTAGTTACTGGATATTTTTGTATATAGTTTTGAGAACACTGCAGATGGTAGAAAGAGAGATTTTCTGAGCTTGTACAGTTTACGTGAGATTCAAAATGGAAATGAGCACCATAAAGAATGGTGCAAACATGTTAATATAATTACGATATTTTGAAGTATCGTATTAAATAGCCACTGCATTCTTGTATAACGTTAAACATTGTGCTGTTTAATGTTTCTGTCTGAAAAATTCAATCTGTCATTGCAATCATCCACACCAAGCTCGTGGTCATGCAGCTTAGGCTCAAAGTCCACACCTTCCTCTCCTCAGCGTGGAAGGTAATGAAGCCCTAGAACAAGTTTGCATCTTTACTAATAATAGCCGATTCTGCTCCAATCATGGACGGTGAACTGTTCGGTAATTCAAGTTTTGCACTTGCTGTACAGTCATCCCATACCATTCATCAATCCATCCAAAACAATTTCGATTACCCTCTACAAAGAGACTCTTTTCACCCTGTGGAAGAAATAGTAATTTCTTATGACATTGCATCTCAAAGTCAAGTACTATCAAGTTGTACAGAACTTACAGCAATTAAAGCTTGCTCAAGGCGATAACCGAAACCCCAGTAAGGTGCATCTATTGTCACCAGCTTGTATGCTGTCATGACAGGATTGCAACTACCCTGCATTCCACAACTAATTATCAAGAGCTAATATTTATGCAACAGTTCGCGGTAGTTTTCTTCAGGGAAATGACTCAAATGAGAGATTGGCAGGCAAAACCCTTCACTCTATTGGAAACAAACAAAAAGTGATTAGTTTCTTGAATTTTCAGTTCAACGAGGATGGCCGTGAGATGGAGAGAGGGAGTACATCCTCACTTGCTAATATGAAGCTGTAGGCTATATTTCATGAGCAGCTGCACTCTGCTTTTCTTCTTCTTTTCTATTCTTTTTTTCCTTATTGGCATGTTCAACTGCAACTATGAAAGAACCTACCTGCCATGCATCCAAAAGTGGGCCACGACCAGTTTTTGCAGATTTGAATTTAGAGAAGTCCACATTGTTACTTCCAATAACATAGCTCCAATAATCTGTAGAAGGTGAACTTATATCAATGTATTCAACCTCTCGTGACGCCAGCTGTTCTTCACTTAAGCCATGCACCTGTTTAGTGATAGATGCCAAAGAAATCATAAGATGATGAGTATAACATGATAATACTCAATCACTAGACTACAATATAAGTCATAAGTTCAGTAAATTATGAAAAAAAAAGTACATGCTTTGGAAATCTTAGCTTACATTTTCTGACTGCCCATTGTCTGCCTTGTGAATAGTTTCAAGAGTAAGAGAAAACTTGGTGAAATATGGGCACTGCAGAAATGCAAACAACTCAACATATCTCTCGACCTTTTTGTTGAAGAATGTCATTTATCAGTGTATATAAGAGAAAAGTGAATACCTTCATTACTGCGAGCGAGCATTGGATCCATCAGCAGAGATCAGGAAACATATTAACACCGTTGACTAAAAGGTCTAGAAATTCAATAATAAAAGGGGAACTGAATTGCAGAAACAGGAAATGGGAAACCTGTTTTGCATCTGGGATACGCATTCCAGGCTTCTTCTTGCATGATGAGAGCATCTGTTGGTGCAAAACTAGCAAGCCAAGTAGGTGCTTTGCTGAAGAAAACAATATATAAAACAAGAGAACATAGGAATAAAAATTTAACTTAAAACCAATACACCGTAAGTCGTCGCAAGACTCAGGAGCGTCTTATATGTAATCTGCAAAAATCCCCTCGTGGCTTTATAGAGATGAAGACTAATCACCATATAATTATAAACAGTCAACCAAATAAAAGAGGAGCTATCCTCCGTCTCTCCAGTTGCCATCAACATCAACTGTTTCTTATAAATTCACTCCTCCACAAGAGAATGTCAGAGAACGCCTCATTACGCGTGCCATTCAACTCAAGCACAGCTTAAAAACTGAGATTTTGGACAGATAAACTAACCACTGCTATACTTTAAGGATCACAATCACCGCTTCAAGTTTGGAAAAAAGAAGGCCATTAATTAAGCGAAGTTGCATCTTTAAGACACTTGACTCCTTGTTAACTCGTCAATTTCAAGTATTCTTTTTTAATAAGACCACTGAGCAGGTCCAGAAGCTAATTATGTCAAAACACAATTGTCGAATACCTTTGGAAGCGATAAATCTTGGAGGTGTACTGGCAATTTCCAAAATCATCATCCTCGATGAACCTGCTCTCCAAAACTTCAACACCCTCAGTACTAGTCGTATTTTGTTGCTGCATCCTCATGTTGGTATATCTCATGCCTACCTGATACTGAAACCCCAAATATCATGAACGTACAGTACCAAACAGATTTCTGTGGTTTACGGGATTTAAAGCTATACATTGGGTACATACCTCTTCCAATGACAAGGGCATGACAATTCGACTTCATTGAAATTGCCCCCATAAAAATTCAAGAGTTAAGGTACAAACGACGCGCAGAACGCAGAGTCCTCGAGAGAAAGAACTAATGAACAAGTTTTCTGATTAAGAAGTAGCTTTTACAGAAAACAGATCTAAAGAGTGAATTTGAGAGGACAAGTCACAGTCACAAGCCAGTGGGCTGCAAATCAGAGGTCTAGTACCAAAATTGGAGAAGAAGAAGAAAAGTCACAAATTGAATCACACTGTCATTATCAACTTCCAAGCACATGGGCTTTTCAATATGAAAAAAAAAAAATCAAGGATGCATAACCTGTCAGAGACTTTCCGTTGAATAAAACTAATAAAGGTTCAGATGCAACTTCTGTACAAAAGGGTCTCCTCAAAAGAGAGGATTCAAAGATTCTAGCCAATATAGAAAAATGGTTCCATGAAAAAAATCAAGCCAATATCGTTGGTTTCATTATACATAGCACCACAAGAAAAGTACATAAATTCTGAAGACAAACATTGAAAGAGAAGGATACAACTCCTTCTTATGAACCATTTGTAGCGAAGATTGAAGCTCTTTGATAAACACAGGTTCGTAACAAAGCAGCTACAATAGGCGCCTAGAGCTTGAATAAGAAGAAGAGTGGAGGAAGACAAAATACGAAGTGTTTGTGTCGGATATTCCCACATAGAGGCAGTTTCGATGCTCTTGCTTTCTACTCTTCAGTCGTCTCTCGCCCTTTTGACTTTGACTTACTCACTTCCCTCTTTTCTTTTCTTTTTTTTCCAATTACCGACTACTCCACTCGAATAATTTTTTCTCTGTCGACAGAAATTTTGTGTTTAGTTCTAATTTTTATTTTCAATTTTCTGTTTTAGTTTTGATTTTTTTGAGGTTTTAAAATTTATGAAAATTACAAAAATAGTCTGTTTCTAATTTTTTATAATCTAATTTATTGTCAACCACATATACATTATTTAAATATTTAATTTATTAATTATTAATAAAAATTATGAATAATTTAATTTTATTTGATTAAATTAAATAAGATTAATTTAATAAATATAGTGAATTTCAAAATATCTTCAAAATATAAAATTTTCAATAAAATTTGAATTAATATTAAAAATAGATCTTAAATTTAGTTTATAAATTATTTATTTTAATAAGTTGAGATAATATTTATTAAATAAATATTATATAAGAGATTAAATAAATTTAATTAATTCATATTTAAATTTTTATCTAATATGTAATAATTATCAACCATAAAAATATATATATGGTTCAGCCTGGTTTTGGTAGAACTGCACGTTGTCGTTTGGATCCATAGAGTTGGCTGCTTCTTGCGAGATTCTGGCTTGAAGGTTCTTGCAAAACAAACAAGGCACGTCGGGGGTTGTTTACCGATTAGCCCCTCTGGCGCTCAAGTAAGTCTTTTTGTGAAGGTTGGGTCGCCATAAAATATAGAGAACTAGGGTTATGAGTTACGTACCTTCATCGTGACAAAATCATACCTTATATATGGGATGGACGCTAGGTTTAAGTCTTTACGTAGACTTCTACTTTTGCATGGGAGGTTTTC
>JANSVB020000425.1:2641182-2651184 GCA_025504935.2 Erythroxylum haughtii | reverse complement strand
CTTACTGTCGGATTTTACTTTCCATTTTACATATGTGATGATGGTAGTCAATAAGTCAACCTACTATATTTCCTTCATTTTCTGATGTCTGTTATGAATTATTTACTGCAAAGAATATTAACATGGCAATGTCTGCCTGGAAGATATGAACCCTACAGATAATAAAGGAAAAAAATACTTTGTCATAAATAAATATTCTTGTTTCAATTACTGCCAGTAACTTGATCACAATCAAAATTCTTGGTAGTTGCAGTTTTAGTGCTTGTGCTTGTTAAGTGGATTACTGATGAAGCAACAGCCTTGATTGAGAGGGGACAAAAAACTGTAGCAAATTGTGATTAATTGAATTGAATCTCACTTTATCTGATTATCAGAATATTATTAAGATTCTCATTGGTTCGTTCCCTGTTGTGGCATGAACTACTTTTGTGAAAAGGTCCAAATCATATAGTTATCTTTGAACATGTTGTGCGTGATTGGTATGTTGAGGTGGTTGCTCGTAGTTTATGATTTTCTATGTGCTTTCCTTTATACAGAATGCAGGGTATGAGACAATTATGATGAATTCAAATCCTGAGACCGTGTCCACAGATTATGATACAAGTGATCGTCTGTACTTTGAACCGTTGACAGTAGAAGATGTTTTAAATGTTATAGACTTGGAACAACCTGATGGTGTCATTGTACAATTTGGAGGTCAAACACCACTGAAGCTGGCTTTGCCTATCCAGCAATATCTAGATGAGAATAAGCTTGAAACTGCCAGTGGCAATGGGTTTGTGTGCATTTGGGGTACATGTCCTGACTCTATTGATGCTGCTGAGGACCGAAAGCGGTTCAATGCTATTCTGAAGGAACTAAAGATTGAGCAGCCAAAAGGAGGCATTGCTAAGAGTGAAGCCGATGCTCTTTCCATTGCATCAGATATAGGGTACCCAGTAGTTGTCCGTCCTTCTTATGTATTAGGTGGCCGAGCAATGGAGATTGTATATAGTGATGATAAACTTGTGACTTATCTGGAAAATGCTGTAAAGGTTGACCCAGAAAGGCCTGTATTAGTTGACAAATATTTATCTGATGCTATTGAAATTGATGTAGATGCAGTGGCGGATTTGCACGGTAATGTGGTGATTGGGGGAATTATGGAGCATATTGAGCAGGCTGGCGTTCACTCTGGTGACTCTGCGTGTATTCTTCCAACGCAAACTGTCTCATCTTCTTGTTTGGCCTTAATTAGGTCTTGGACTATACAATTGGCAAAAAGTCTTAATGTCTGTGGGCTTATGAATTGCCAATATGCAATTACGGCAGCTGGGGATGTTTTTCTGTTGGAGGCAAATCCTCGTGCTTCTCGTACTGTCCCATTTGTCTCCAAAGCAATAGGTCATCCACTAGCCAAGTACGCTGCCCTAGTGATGGCTGGCAAGTCACTTAATGATCTAGGTTTGACTAAGGAGGTGATCCCAGCACATGTGGCTGTTAAGGAAGCAGTTCTTCCTTTTGAGAAATTCCCAGGCTGTGATGTGTTATTAGGACCTGAAATGAGGAGCACTGGTGAGGTAATGGGTATAGCCTATGTGCCTGCTATTGCATTTGCCAAGGCTCAAATTGCTGCTGGGCAGAAACTACCAGTTTCTGGTACCGTCTTTCTGAGCTTAAATGACTTGACAAAACCTCATCTTGAAAGGCTTGCTACGGCCTTTCTAGGGCTTGGTTTCAGAATTATTGCAACTTCAGGAACAGCTCACTTTCTTGAATTGAAAGGTATCCCTATTGAGAGCGTGCTAAAGTTGCACGAGGGACGTCCCCATGCTGGAGATATGCTTGCCAATGGACAAATTCAGTTGATGATAATCACGAGCTCTGGGGATGCACTTGATCAGATTGATGGCCGACAACTGAGGAGGATGGCTCTTGCTTACAAAGTTCCGATAATAACAACTGTTGCTGGTGCTTTGGCAACTGCAGATGCAATAACGACCTTGAAATCCTGTAGTATTGATATGTTAGCCCTTCAGGATTTCTATGAAGTTGAGGAACAGAGAACAAAAAGTGAAAGCTTGCAGTCAGCCTCTTCTGCTCTTTGATTGAGAAGGTAATATCTTTTTCATCTTTTTGGTTTGATACTGATTAATAATTTCGAGAGTTCTTTATAGTAATCCAATTTACTTAAAACATCCTTTTTCACTTCAGAGTGCTGATAAATACTGAACAAGGAGCTTGATATAAATATCCACTACGGGTTTCTACACGAACTAGTCTACCTTAGACAAAAACATTCCATGGGATGTGGTTGACAAAGAGTAATCTATCGTCAACAATTTGAAATCCCCACCGTTTCACGTATCACTTCTGTGGTGAATGAAATTTTGTAAATGAAACATTGATGTAGTTATTTCTGTCTATTCACTTGAGCTCTCTTGCTTGAACTTGGTTTAGTTGTCAAATAGAAGTATGCCATTTATATAAGATTTTGTGGATTGCCCTTTTAGTTCAATGTGCTAGATATTGTGGTTTAATCTCTAAATCCTCCATTGCAACTGTACTCTTTTAACGGTTAAGCTTAGCAGTTGCAGAAACAATACTACTATATAGCTCTAACTATGTTTCAACTTCCTAGTGCTTTGGGTTTTGACAAGCATGTGTGCAGAGATGGCAATCCTGCCCGAACCCGGTTCGAAGACAATGGATAAAATCCGACTTGACAGGGACGGGGCTGATCTGGAAAACAAAGTTATTTGTTTAATGGCTGTAGAATTGAGCAATTAAAATAATGATGTTTTGCGTGAAGTCCGATTGTACGGGGGATGAAAGAAGATGGGCCCAGGCCCTTTTACCAACCTTACGTGTGTGCTGTGTGGGTAATTTCTTTGCTGGGCATACCCGAGAAATTAAGTTACTGAAAGATGACTGAGACAGCCATGCGAAGACAGAATTCCTTCCAACAATATTAGTTTCCGAATTGCTTTTATTCATACTTTCTCGGGTTATTAAGTCTGATTATTTTTGTCTAATTTTATGGTATCTTATTTTATTTCATAAATTTTAAATATTTATTTATGTAAGTTTTCCTTGAATTTTGCATAAATGAATACAAAATTTGTATAAATAAATGGTTAAAATTTATGAAACAGAATAAGATATCATAATATTAGACAGAAGATCCTATCTTCAAATTATGACCCATCAAACTAATTTTCGTCCTTTTGATGAGATGAGTCTTAGCCGGTGCGCTTTGCCTGCTTGTGAAGGCTTGGCTTAGTTCCAAGTGCTTATTGCGGTCTTTCTTAAATATCTTAATTTACTTGAGATACCTTTCCTGTCATGTCCTGGGAAAAGTAGTCAAGCCAAACCTAACGCAACTAACGAATTCTGACTTTCTAGAGACCCAAATACGACAAGCATTGACGTTAGTTTTGCGAAATCAAACTACCCCATTTTTTAAATTATTCAATTATTTGGCATGTGAACCCGTATTAAGACTTCATCTAAACCCCTTTGCTCACAATCTTGATTCACTGGAAGAGGTTCCAGTAAATACGTTGATTTAGTAAAATCACATTTTCTATTACAGTTCTAGAAGAGGAAACCAAGTCTAAGAAACCAGCGTTTTCTTTTCCAACTATGATGAACATATCATCACAGACGTTCCTTAATTTGTGGAAGGAATGTGCTTAGTACTTGAAGCACGTGTCAATAATTTGACTGGATAATTAAGTTTCATTTTATCTCCATGGGCCAATTAGGGACTGAGCAATTATTCAACAAGCTATGCTTTCTGTTAACACGTAGGTTGAATCTATCCAATCGTGAATACCGTGTCCACCTTGCACCCTATCCAGTCATAGAAGCTGAGGAAAAAGAGCAAGAATTTTGAGGGCACTAAGGTTAAGCTTAGCAGCTGTAATCAGTACTGCTCTTCTGCAACATATTGCTAGCGGTCTGAAGTGGGATACTGCTTGCTTTTAAGACCTTGTTGCCCCCCTAAAAACCGTGTGGGCCTTGCCAAGAATATACACAGAATAGTGGAAGACACAGAAACTGGCTTCAGGCTGATCATGTTCATGGCAGCAGTAGTGAATCCGTCTCATAACGTTTGACAACTTGCATTCACTTGTGCAACGTGACTTGTCATTCCCTTAAAAAATATTCTGAAACTTTTCGCTTCTGTTTCCAACAACCGTTCCAGAATCTCATAGAATTATTAATCTTCTTCTAGAGTTGCTGCAGTGCTTCATTCACATTAATTTGGTGTACAGCATATTAGGCTTGCGCAATTAAGGCCATGAACACTGTTCTGAAAGTCGTTGGTCAAGTCTAAAGAATGTTTTTGGTCATTTTCTCTTAATTTGTCACACACACTTGGGTCCGAGTTTCTTACTGAGAAGGGCTATCTGACGATAGCCATGTCCCTATTGGCAAGGTTAGCCCGAGCCGTACCATCTGTTTGATAAGACGAGGAGCCTTTTTGTGCATTTACTGTGTACTTTATATCGATCAGTTTCAAAATAAGGGCGACTCTGAGTGAATATATATGTATATCAAGATCATCGGCTTGGTATGTCGTATAAGTAAGTGCACTTACAAGTGAGAGATGATGTTTCTGCCACGACCATTCAAACCGGATTATAACATTTCTTCTCTGACATGACAAGGACCTGACTGATAAAACCAAGTGGGTCCTGAAATCGATAAATATAACTTGACTGCACCACCGCCTGTCAGTACTAACCGGCTGATCTCCGCTCGTATTACATGGACTGCACTTGATTCATACAAGTATCAAGTTGCAGCAAGTTTTGAAACCATTACGCTACTACTTTTCATAAAATATGCATGTAAACTAGAAAAAACTTCAATAGCCCGTACGGCCAAAACATTATAATGCAAAAGAGGCTTTGTATTATAGTTCTCACCACTTGTTGCGCGGGAATCGAAGCAACATGTGTTTACACTTCAAACTAGTTGGTGCTGTGGAGGATCAAATATGAACTGTTTGAGGGATACGTGGATTATGTAAAAGTAGTAATCTATAAACAAAAGATAGTCTTTTTAGCTTGTTAAGGTCCACACGCAAAAGACTATTAAAAGAGAGGAAATATAATTAAAGTGTTTTTAAGTGTATTGGAATGTCATAGACATAGAGAGAGTCCTATCCAACTACTTCTACCCCAAAGCTAACGTTTAGATTTTCCTATAAAGTGGAAATTTTGGTTGGTTTTGGTTGGAGTTTTCAGTGACAATGTTGTTCATATGGAAGATTTTCTCTGTAGCCGTCGAATTCTTCGAAACAGACATATATGTAAGACTTTTAAGCTGCAAAGGTGTCGCAATCCTAATGGAAGTTTAAGACTTCTTAATACAGGTTTCTTCCTTCATGCGCTGAATGAGCCTTGTCCTCTCCACCAACCTTGCCCCAGCTTGTCTCCATTGTTTACTCTTTTGTAACAAATTAAAAGTTGTAGAAGGTTATATGCTATCAATTCCTTACTTGCTGTTCCCTTTTCCAAATTGACTAATAAATGGTTATTATACAGATAACATGATTGATGGGATATAAGAAAAATACCCTGAAAAGACGATTGGATCGTTCTCCCGTCCCGAAAGGCCAAGGTCATGAAGTGGTGGTTAAAGCGGGAGTGGGAAAGATGAGTGTTGTCTGCTAAAATGGTCGCAGCAAACCCAATAACTAATTATGGCCACTTGTCATTTCTGGAAAGGCGGAGGAAGCAGAAGTAGTTCAGTCGTGGACTGCTCGGGATTTCTGGGAGCTACTTGCTGGTCCCTCGAGGCCTAACATCGATCAATCTTTAGCCTATTGAGGCTCCAAATTAAAAAATTTCAGGATTTTGCAGTGGATAAGTGTTGTAAAGTCCTTGTGCGATGCAGAAGTAGGGAGGTATAGGGTAAAGATCACATCAAAAGTACCTGCCAATGATAATTGCATTATTAGATAGGAAGGTCATCGTTACTAATTTTCTTTTACCAATTATTAAAAAGTTATATTTGATTTAAAAAAAAAACAATAAGTCAACCGGTGCTAGTTAATAATTTCATTCTTAATTATCTTAGTTTTAACAATTTATAGTCAAGTCCTTTTATTTTTAGGCAAAACAAAGTGAATAGTTATACACACACACAAAAAAGACATAAAAGTAAAATATGTTATATATAAAAAATGATTTATTGTGTTAAAATATAATCGACATAAAAGTAAAATATAAAAAAATGATTTATTGTGTTAAAATATAATCTTTTCATCGCTTGAATTTGGTTCAGTTTCTCGCCAATCTCTTCCAAAGCATCAATTAGATGATTGATACTTACCTGCGACTTTTGGTTTGTCTTTTGTTGAAAAGGAGAGATTTGAAAACAAAAATTGGGCAATCAACTCAGGATTTTTTGAGCAAAGCAAAAATATGAAGCGAAGAAGAATCGTTTCGGCTTGTAAAAGACATAAAGATTGGAGGGTGTCCAGGTAGAAGTCAAATATGGCAGATATGAGCTCTTTTTTTGTCAATTTAATTTATTTTTTCTTTTTGTATTTAAATTCAGTAAAAAAATAGATTTTTGAAATTTTATTTCTAATTTTGGTTTTGATTTCTTTAAGTTTTTATAAATTATGAAAATCATAAAAGTAGTTTTTGTTTTATATTTTTCATATTCTAATTTACTATCAACCAAATTCATATTTTTAAAAATATTTAATAATTAATTTAGATATTTATTTTGAAAATAAAATAAATAAAATAATTTTAGTAATTATTAATTTAGATTAAAATTTGCCTTCAAAATTTATAAATTTTCAAATAAAATTCACTTTAATAATTATTTTAATAAAATATAAAAAATTTTACTGTTAATTTATTATAAACATTAATAATCAAACGAGTTTTTTACTTTAACTTTAAAAATTAAAATTAAAAAATGCAATAAAAAAACAGAAGTTATCACTTCCGCTAGCATCTGGTTCTGGTTGATTTAAAACTTTTAGTTAAATAAAAATGTGTCTGTCTTTTTATAATAATTAATTTAATTTTATAATTTTACCTTAAATCATTAAAAATAATTATGTTATTGACTTATTAAATAACTCATTCAAAATTTATATTTTTAATTTGTTATATAGCACAATAATTTACTCAAAAATAGGATCTATTTGTCCACAATAAATTTTATTTATTAAAGGAGTAAAAAGGGAAAAATAATTTCCTATTGCAACCCCATCTCTCAAGAGAAAGTCAATGGCTTTGGAAAAAAGAAAAGAAGATATGGATATAAACAGAGCTTTCACATGGCATATCCAGAAAAAAGTACAGAAACCTAACAAGCGAGGGAAAAAAAACATATCGCCCGCATGACGTCATTCGCTACCCAATGGCGCTCCATTTTCCACTATATAATCTAACTAAGCCTCCTCAAACAACCCCACACCTCTCAAAACACTCTCTCTGATCCCAACTAATGTGTGTATCTAATCTTGTCCTCAAAACAGAACAACGTTTCAACAGTGATGGAGCATAGTGACACTACTGCCACCACAACTACCAACTCATCTTCTCCTCTCTCTCGTTCCCCTTCTTCTTCTCCTTCTCCTCCTCCTCCTCCTCCTCCTCCTCCTCCGGTGGTTGCTAGTCCCTGCGCCGCCTGCAAGATTCTTAGGAGGAGATGTGCTGAGACATGTGTGTTGGCTCCTTATTTTCCTCCCACTGAACCAGCCAAGTTCACCATTGCTCACCGCGTCTTTGGTGCCAGTAACATCATTAAATTCTTGCAGGTACCTAGTTTCCTGACAAAGTTTTAGATTAGACTTGTTTTTAAGGATGTTCCATTTGATGGCACTCCTAGAAGGCTGACAATTGCTCGGCGGCTGCAGTATTTTAATTGTCCATGAACTGGCAGAAGGGACCAGGAAAACTCTAGTTAGTTTACTAGACGTTCTTGGCTTAGTTGATGGGGTTTAGAATCTGACGTTAACAAAAGTTATAAGTAGGATTAAGAGGGCCATTTTAGTTCAGATTGTAGGAATATTCACAAACCACATGCATCAGTTTGTTGGTAAGAGTTACAGAGGAACTGTACAATTTGTGAAAAAGAGATTTTCTGACTTGGGGTTACTAGGTAGGTCAAGATTTTAATGCGAATGGAGGGATGATTTATATCTTCTTTTCCTTTTGGACACGGAAAAGTAAATTCAGTTCAGCAAGTCGAAAAGTGAGGGCATGCCAAGTCTCTCACTATCAATCACTATGAAATGAGGGCAGAAATCTTTTCTTTATTTTGACAATTCGCAGCTAAACGTGAAGAAGCCACCAAATTGTAGAAAAAATCAGTACAGAATGTGACGGCTGATCTTGATTTTGATAATAAACTTGACTTAAGGGACCATTTTGGGGCAAAGTTAATTTGAAGACTTACTATAATAGCTAGTAGCACTAAGGTTATCCCTTAATAGTTGAATTGCTTCCAAGTCCCTCGCCTTAACTCATATGCATTGAATTGAATTTCAGGAACTTCCAGAGTCTCAAAGGGCTGATGCTGTGAGCAGCATGGTTTACGAGGCCAGTGCCAGGATCAGAGACCCTGTGTACGGATGTGCAGGGGCTATATGCCAACTACAGAAACAAGTTAACGAGCTCCAAGCTCAGCTCGCCAAAGCACAAGCTGAGGTTGTGAATATGCAATGCCACCAAGCCAACCTTGTGGCTTTACTTTACATGGAAATGGCACAGTCTCCTCCTCCTCATCAACAACAGCAATCATCTCAACAACTTGTCGACAATTTCATTAGCTACCCACAATCATACCAGACCAGTGCCTGCTTCCCTGACGAGAACAGCCTTGGGTCAATGTGGGAACCTCTTTGGACGTAATCAATGATAACCCACCGAAGCCATCTAAAGTTGTAGCATGCAATTAGTATCCTAAGACACTCCTAACTCCAAATATGAGGAGAGATCCCTAGGAGATTAGTTTTCTAATAAATTTTAACTTTAGTAACTCTAGGAGTACAGGTATTACCTAATGGTATGTGCTATACTTGGGAGGGAAATTGTAAGGTGAGATCTAATTTTCTTTGTCAAAGCTAGACGAAGTGGATTGGCCTTTTTTCTCCGAGTAATCTTTACATTAATATTAAGAAAGGACCAAAGTCCCTTTCTATTATCAGTCCAATCCTGCTCTTTGCTCTGTGCTCTGTGTACTTAATAAACAACTCTCTGGTTACCCACTATCGTTGCTTCTAATCAATGTTCCAATTTTCTTTTTTTCCTTTTGTTCAACTTTGTTAATGCGATCAATTGACCATCGCATTACTAAATACAAGTCAATTAAAAGATACCATTTTCTACTCTTCTTTGGATTTTAGATTATTTGGTAACCAATGGAAAGGTGATTAGATTCTAAAGCAGCCCAGTAAAGCACTAATATAATCCATACGATGCTTTTACATATAGTTGAACAGTTCTTATCCTACGTTTACTTGAATTAACTCTTCTAACAATATCATTTATATTCAACAATGGTATTAAATTAATTACATTGCAACCCCTTTGCATCAATGGATTTTTTAGCTTTCTATTGATAAGAATAAAGGCAAAAGAGAGATTATAATTAAATCTCTCTTTTAATAATTTTAAAATATAGTTTTATTCTAAATTAATAAAAAAATATTTTGTGACTTTAAAAAATCAAATTGAAAAATTTTATATCAAGCAATCTGTTAAGTCATTTTATTGAAAGTTATAAAGTGAAATAACAGTACAACTAATAGAATAAAGTTATCTATTATTATGTGATTTGATGCATTGTAGATAGCAACGTTGATAAATTAGGTTAGTTGAAAGCACGGAAAGAGGAATTTGAACTTTCGGTAAACAAAAGCTTAGATAGCAGTTCCACTGCTACGCCTTAAACCACTCGGCTTTAATTAGTGTAAACATGATATAATTTATATAATTAATCATGTAATTTGTTATGGTCTGATTGTCTCACATCTGTAGT
>JANSVB020000425.1:2629205-2641082 GCA_025504935.2 Erythroxylum haughtii | reverse complement strand
ATCTGTAGTAAAAGAGACTGCTGTAGGGTGTATAAGCTTATGGGCTTTCTGACCCTTCAAGCTAGCTTTTATGATTGATTCTCTCATAAGTCCTGTAACAATTGATATTAGAGCCAATACCAATTCTTTAAGTCCTCGTGTCACGCCCACAGATGGTGATGCAGGCATTGCAGTGTTCGCTCGAGGCTAGAAAAGTTCTAGCACATAGCCAGCCTGTGGGTACGTAGGTGGTGACGTCAGTATAGCAATGTAAGCCCAGGATTAGAAAAGATTTAGTGCACAGCCAGCCTGTTGGTGCCTGGGTTGCGAAACGTGGCAGGATGTTGCAGTCTAATTGTCTCACATAGGTAATAAAAGAGACTAATGTGAGGTTTATAAACTTATGAACTCTCCCATCTTTTAAGCTAACATAATTATTGTAAATTGACAACAACTATTTTTTTTACTTTTTTACTTTTTTAGGATTTTTAATCGCAACACTCATTCTTTATTTTTAAGAAAATTATACCAATGCGAAAAGTTTTTTAAGTAACGATTAAGAAAGTATGCATCTTTGGGTTTTCTATCTTTTACTACAAATAGGAAAAGAAAGGTTTGCGTCCTTCATTATAAGAAAAAAGTGTCTGGATGATCTCGTGTTCATCTCTCTTGTTTCTTAGCGCGTTGCTTACCCTTTCGTTTACGGCATGCATTGTTCACATCTCTATGTTTTGCTTTCAGTGCTTTTTTTCTACGCAATTTGTTTTACGTGCGTACAGGACAAACTGCGGTCGCAAATCCTTCTACATGCATGTGCAATGTTTTACCCTGATTATACAAGGATTGCATGTGCAGATTTTATAAGTGCAAAATCTCGGTGATTATACAAGGATTGCATGTGCATATTTTGTAAATGCAAAGTCTCGGTGGATGAGCTCAAATCTAACACAACTATCTGTTTCAATCTTTTCACAGAAATAGCCGAATCTGCATGTTCTGCTACCCTACAAAATGTCATGGTATCTGGATTAGATGTCTTCTTTTGATCAATCAAATCAAATATCCTCTTTTTAGCACATAAAGAAACTAAATCGTACCATTTTATTCAAATCCCAGATTTCACCATTTTATTCAAATCCCAGATTTTACCAAAAATCGAGTAACAGTGGAAACTCACAATTTTATATTGTAATTTTACAACTATTTCGAATTAGTAATGCAGAATTTTAAAAGATTTAATAATATACAACTTTATCTGTACTTATTACAGCGATTGTTTTCAAACAATAGTGCAAGAATAATGCCCATCTAAATTAGTTCGCTTGAAAGTGAAGGGAAAAAAAAAGATATAAGCATCTTAAATAATATTTAATTAGGTACGTTTGTGTCTATTTAAATTGTATCAAACATGGAAAAGAAGAATTTAATTCATGATTTGAAAAAACTAATTTGATAACGTAAGATGAATCTCAAATTTAGTTGGGGGTGGAGGTTCAATTTTAATCCTTGAATACGATGTCGTTTCATATTTTAAAATAAAGTTCAGTATATCACAAATGCTGAATTCGAGCGTCAGGCAAGGGAGCCTTTGACATGGCACGTGCCTTTGTCGTTGTACAATTAGCTTTATGATGATATTCTCAATTATTTGGGGAATATTTGTGCCCCCCTAAACACGGTTTGAGTCATAATTTGGATGACTTGCACACCACGTGAACATGATCGTTAAGAAGTGAACAAGCATTCTGTCACCTGTCGGCAACCAACTGATGTGTTGCACTCGCCTCTTTATTATTATGGATCAGATAGAAGTGTTATTTTTGACCATCGTCACGTGCCTTTGAGACCACAAATGTAACTTTTTTTTTAATTTGTGAAATTTATAGTTATTGTATTTCTCGTTGGATAATAAACTATAATTTATGTATTTCAAATAAATTATTTAACAAATTAATAATTCAAAAATAAATAACAAAAAAATTAAATGAGCAAAATGGGCAAATGATCACTAAAATCTCATTAAAAAACACGTAGTATAAGAGATGAAGACTACCCCATGCTCTTTCTATACTATAATTTAGCAAATTAGATGAGTATTTTATTATATCTTTACACCTTGTTTACTATTTTGATGATTATATAAGAGGATATTGTTGGAAATTCACAAATCAGTAATCCACGTCATAAATAGACATATGGATAAAGTGAGTTATATACTAGGATATGACTCATAACTCATTGCCTTAAGGTTTTGAGATGATATATGATATCATGATTATATATGGGCTCACTTGAATTCGTCTAATTTTATCATTTTAACTCAAACATGTTTAGTTTTATAACAGTAGGTTCTGCTTAATTAAAATTGTGTGATTTAGATGAATTTAAAGGCAGGAGTTACAAATAACATATAAGATATATTTTTACAAGAGTTGTCCCGTAACAGATCTAGGAATTATATGAGATGTGATTAACAAAGTTGTTATCCACCTAATTTAAGGTTAATTGGTTTGTTAAGCAAAATCTAGATTAACTAAATTCAAATGGAATCTTAGCCCATTAGAAAGATTAATCTTAAATAGTAGTGAGGATTATTATTTCAAATAAAATAGAGAGTAACAAATATACGATTAAAGTCCAGATCTTATTTAGTAGTTATAATATATAACTAATACTCGCTTTTCTTACATTTATATTTTGTTCATGATAAAATTTGCCTTGCTTAGTATAGTTGATACTAAGAGAGTACGAACCAAATATCTTAAATACATGTTATGTTTGAGAAGAGTAAAGGAAATTTGTATTGTCATTATGTATTTTTTTTTGTTATAATCTTTGTTGAGGATTTGATAACAAAGTTATAGAGATATGTCAATATCATATAGATGACAAAATGTAATGATATTTTGAGTTGAATAATGTTTTATAAACTTTGATGACAACATGTAAGATGTATATCAATACCATGTTAGCAAGATATAAGAGGTTGCATATAGTAGAGTTGAAACGTATAGTATTTTGATGGAATTGTTTCATTCAATTTACTCTACAAAATGCATAAACATAGACATCAATTAAAAACTTTGCTATAGTATGATAATATATGTCATAAGAAAAACATAATTGCATGAATTTTCTTGCCTATACGTGATATGATAGAAATCACATGTATTTCTAGTTCATGCCTATAAGTATTTGATACTGAATTTAGATTCAATATTATTATAATGTTCAATGCATGATAAGAAATAAATTATTAAGTAAAAGTAGTTGATTCAATCTTATACACACAGTTTGTATCTATTGAATCAATAGTGACTTACGCTTAACATAGGTAGCAAGAATATAAAGTTAGATAACTGAGATTATCTTTTTATACCATGTTGGTTAAATCATCACAACGATAATCACAAAAATATATGTATCTTTTTGATTATGAATCATATGAAACTTACGAAACTTGTTAAGTTGAAGAATAACCAATTCAATCTTTAGTGAAAAGATGATGATGGTATTAAATTGTTAAGTTTATATACGTGATGTATTAAATAGAATAACTATTTATAAAAGGATTATACTTGTATTTCATTAAAGTACTAATGAATTTATATAATATAATCATATGGATTGAATGAAATAATAATTTAACATTTTAAAAAGTTCAAAGTACTTAAATCTAAGTAGAAATTAAGCATTGAGAATGTAAAAGCACTTCAATGAGATCGAAGTGGCGAGTTTTAAATTTCTCAATTATTTATAAGGAATTAGATTCTTTAGTGAATACCTCCACAATAAAATTCCATAAATGTATGGATTTATGCAAGGAGGAAAATATAAAATGAGATGTTGTATGATGCAATATTTATTTCTTCTACAGCTATACATAGTACTACAACTTACGTTTGAAAGTTCTAATTAAATTAATAAACAGGAATTCATATTAGACATGAAATGGTAAGACTTTTAAAAGTCAAAGTTAATGATTTGGGAAGTGATGCTTAGCTGAAGCATTTATTATCCCACTAACTTTATAACTAACTTGGATAATAAAAGCTTATGAGATGCCAAAATCTTACAATCTTATCAAACAAATTGTTTGTTTTAGTGTATACTTATAAGAGAATAGTTCCCATGATAAGTTGGTAGTAAGAAGAAATTTAAAAGTTTAAATCTTACGACAATATAATTAATTGGAACTAGTGACTTTATTGATACATTTGATGTATAGTTGAAGGCTACAAGATGTTGATAGGTTCACTTTCATGATAAATTAAAAGAGTTTGTTTTAGAAATGACTATGAATTTATCATGTCTATAAGAAGGTTAGTGGGAAGGTCATTGTCCTTTACAGTAGGAGTGTGTAGAGACTTATTTCTCACAAACAACAATAATTCATACTTTTAATTGTTGAAAATACAATTGTCTAAGAACAACTCTTATTAGATATGAAAAGATAACAACTTCATTATGGGAATTTAATCTATAAAGATATGTTGGAAGTTGTTTACCTGTTATAGTCTAAGTACATAAATAATGTACAAAAGATGTTTAGTATTTGAGATATCTAATACTTGTGAAGTATTTAAGATATCCATCATTATATGCATTAGTTGATATTTAAATTATCAATAAGGATATTAAATTTAGAGGTAAATCCTCATTAAAGTATATTTTACCTAGAATAATATTATTTTGAGATTGAATAGGTTCCAATATAGCAAATGTTGCTAATTACGCTATAACATATTTTTCATTTAGTGGAAATGATTAAATGAATTAAGAAGTTGTTTAACGAACTTGATATATTTCCTTGCATTGATTATATAGTATATATTATAGAACATTAGAGTCATTAGGCATGTGAAAGAAGCTAAGAACCCATCAAAGATCTAAGTATGTATTTAGGCAGTTTCTCTTAATTATGAATTAAGATGAAAATTGTAAGATTTAAGCAAGTACTTACTATAAAGAATCTTGTAGAATTCTCTCACTAAACCATTGTCCTACTAGTGGCACGATCATTATATGGTGATATGATATAAGATACTTAAACGATTGACTTAGCGCAAGTGGGAGATTATTGGTTTATACCCCACAGTCAATCAGTTAGTTGTAGTTTGATGACAAAATAGTCTAAAGGTATTTTTTATCATGTACATATTTAGATGTATATGATAAAATTTATAGAATAATTATATATTGCAAACAAATTTAAGATGATATTATAATTATGAGATTAATATTGCATTTATGTACTATCTCTAAATTGTTCATAGTTATTGTTTTATTAAGATTGAACATTAATAAAGCACAAAAGACTAGCACATATTATGTTTTTCCTTATAAAGAAATCAGTCAATCGCATAAACTAAAGTATAGAGATACTTAAATAAACGTGTAAGTGCTTCTTAGAGAACAAATTTACTGAACTGTCTCCATACAAGAAATTCATTTGGAACATTACTGATATGTCTATGAAAATTCTCATTGTGATGATTGTACAAATGATTCTTTGACTTGAGATCTCTAAAGTTATCTTATATAGGGATTGCTATGTTTTAATACTACCAATGACTTGTTTTACTCAAGGATAGTAAATTCAATAGTCATTGGATATAGTATGAACTATATGGAGGTAGTTGGGTTATCAATATATGATTCGTCACCCTAAAATTATTAGAGAGAATGTTTTGTTATTCTCAATTAGAATTGATTTAACAAATTCTTAGTCAATGTGGGATGCCATTTTGTAAAATAGTCTACAGATGTCATTCATCAGTTGAATCAGTTACTAATGGTGAAGAACTAACATGACTGAACTCAAAATAGAGTAAACATCAATTTCATGTTCTATATATTATTTTATAGAATTTAAAATGATCTTGACTTTTAAGAAATTGATATAACAAGTTTCGTAATTATTCCACTACGGTGGGATTGGATCTCTCTCTAATTTCCAATAGATATAAACCTTTGTAATGCCCATGAATATGCAAAAATGATTAGTAAAACTCAATAATGCTTCTAATTAGTTTCAATTTGGTAGATCAGCATCAACATCATCATCATCAATATTTGTAGATATAGGTCATAATTTACAAAACACCCAAGAATATATAAAGTTATCTAATCTGCAAAATTATCTACATGAAAGAGTTTAATGGTGCTAAATGTACACTAAGATCTAAAAACTAAGTATTTTCTATGCTAGATGTGTTGGTTTATGCCGTTCAACCAACCGGTTTGGTTGTAGTTTAGTGATAATTATTTAAAGGTATTTTTTTTCTTATGCATGCTTAGATATAGATGATAAAGTCCATAAGATAATTATAAATTCAAAGTGAAACTATAATGAGATTATAATTATATGGTTCATACTGCATTTATGTATTATCCCCAAATTGTTCATAATAATTGTTTTATTAAGATTAGACATTAATAGAACGTAAAAAGATGAGTACACGTTATGTTTTTCCTTATGAAGGAAGTAGTCAATCTCATAGACTAATGTATGAAGATACTTAAAACAAATATATGGATGCTTGTTAGATAACAAGTTTGTTGAATTGACATGATATAAGAAATTGATTTGGAACATTATTTATATGTCAACGAAAATTCTCAATGTAATAATTATATAAGTGAAAACCACTTTGACATTCTTAAATATTTAGATGGTTATGATGTGTTACTAGACGTCAATCTTGATCTATGATTATAAATTGTTTAATTGGAGAATTGAAGACAGATTAAAAGAAATTTTAATTTATCAAATTCTAATTATAAATTATAACTATAATTTATAATCATTGCCAACATATTTGGAAATCTAATAGGTCTCATATAAAGATCGAATTGAAGAGAGCAAAGATATTTAATCAAGTTAGACTTGATTATAAAGTTTGATAAACTTTATGATTAAATATGAGATATTTAATAAATAAGGATCAATATGAGATATTGGATCTTATTTGGGCAATTAAAATAATTTGTAATTTTAATTGAAATTAAAATTAAAATTTAATTAAATTACTAAAATATCCAAAACTTATTATAAATAGACTTAAGCTCTAATGGAGCTAATACTTCTTGCTTAAACCTCTCTGTAAGAGTTACAAAGTTGTTTTAACATGTTCTGTGGATGTCATTAGAGAACAAACCCTTGTATGACTACGATGGTTAAAATAGACTGATTTTAAAAATGGTTCGAAAGATATGACAACAAAATGATTAAACTTCGAAATAAGGTATGAATTAAGATTTATGCTTTACTATTTAATTGTTAATCATTTTATATAATTAAAGTGATTTTAGTTTTTGAGAAATCGAAATACAAAAAGGACTTGTAATTATTCCACTATGGTTAGGATCGAATCTTATCACGATTTCCCAATAAGATGTAATGTTATCTTGTAGAGCATTTCTGGTTTGATAGGATGAATCAAAGAACTGGCTATTTTTCTATGCTAGAACATCTAAGTCCTCCTCAGAATTTAATGGTTATGGAACACCTTAGTTCTTTGTCATTTGTTTATGTACTTGACACGTAGTGTCAAAGTCAGTGTTGTGACTTTAAACATACAGTTACTGGTAGTTAAACTCAATTTTGTGACTTTAAACTTACAGTTACTGGTGTTTGACTATTAAAGACCATATACCTTACAGCCAGTGTACTCAAAGTAGAAAGACATATATATGGGTGTGTAATTGTTGAAAAAATAGGGCAGGATCTGATCCCACATACAACAAAATAGCTATGAATTGTTTTTGGTATTTGATTTCTCGAAATCAAGATCATTTAAAATTTTACAACATAATTAACACATAAATCATAATAAAGCATAAATCGTAATTCATACTTTATTTTGAAGCTTGATTATTTTTTTGTCGTTTCCCTCAAACCGTTTCTGAAATCAACTTATCTCAATGATCGCTATTATACATGTATCCATCCTAAGCAAAATGTTAGCTCCCTTAGAACTTAAGCTTATTTGTAATAGGTTTTGGACATTTTAATATTTTAATTGAAACTAAAATTTAATCAAACTTTAATTATAATTAAAAATAATTATGATTAAATACTAATTATGCTCAAATATGATCTCATATTTCATATTGGTCATTTTTTTAAATATCTCATATTTAATAATAAAGTTTTTCAGACTTTGCAATCAAGTTCAACTTGATTAAAATACCTTTTCTCTCTTTAACTCTTTCTTTGTATGTAAACTATTAGGTTCTCAATATGTTGACAAAAGATATAAATTATAACCTTAAATTATACTTATTATTAGATAAATTAAACTATTTCAATTTATCTTTAATTATCTAATTAAATAATTTATTTTCATATACTAACACTGGTGTCTATCAACGCATTGTGACTACCGAAATATTTATGAATGTCAAAGTAGTTTTGACTAACCTTTTCATGTATAATTTTTTCTATATAATTCAATTATTTTATCATAAAATGTTCCATTTAGATATAAAACATGAAATTAATGTCTACCCTTTTTGATTCCAATCATGTTAGTTCTCCATCATTAGTAATTGATTCAATTATTGAAATTCGAAAATTATTTTCAAAGTGTCATTTTACCTTGACTAAAGATTTTTCGAATCAATACTAATCGAGAACAACAGAACATTTCCTCTAATTATTTTAGGGGTGATAAATCATGTATTAATCACTCAACTACTTCTATATAGTTTATTTAGTGACTACTGACTGAGCTATCTTGACTAGAATAAGTTATAAATAGTATGCTAATCTATAGTAATTCCTATATGAAATAACTTTGAAAATATCAAGTCAAAGGATCACTTACACAATCATCACAATGAGAATTTCAATAGACATATAAGTAATGTTCTAAATAGAATTATGATATAGAATCAATTTAGTAAACTTGTTTTTTAACAAGCACCTATATATTTGTTTAAGTATTTACATATTTTAGTCTATAAGATTGACTACTTCTTTCATAAGAAAAATATAAAATATGCTAATCTTTTTACATTTTATTAATGTCTATTTATAATAGAACAATGATTAGGAATAATTTAAGGATAATATATTAATGTAATATGAATTTCATAATTTTATTTGTAATGTATATTTATTTCAAGAATTATATGATGTACATCTAAATATGTATAAAATAAAAAATACTTACAAATAATTATGTCACTAAACTATAATCAATTGATTGCATAACCAAACAAGTAATATGAGATTTAACTCATTTTAAGTTATTTAACCTAACAACAAATGATTGCATAACCAAACAAGTAATACGAGATTTAACTCATTAAGTTATTTAACCTAACAACAAATTTTAGTCGCCAAAATCTGTGTTCGATGGGACAGCCCCTGCGAATTTACATAGACACAACAATAGTATGTTTCTTGTCTATATGCTGAAAAACTCCCTAAAAAGACAACTGCCTAAATAGATTCTAGTGGGAACCGGGACACCGTTTTTGGAGCAAACTTAAAAAGGATCGTACTGAAGTCTGAAACAACGAACAAGAGTCTCCAACTGAAATCTATCCAAGTTGTCTTTTAAACATAACCTTTTCTCACTTCATGAACACACAGAAGACAGCTAATAAAGTGGAGAATTGACCCTATATCAACTTTTGGTGGTGGAATTTTACCTTTTGGAATTTGGAACGTTTTCTCGTGGTCGTTGGCTATTAGCTACCAATTTTTGAGACATGATCCATAAGTTGCTCAAAGTTTGTTCTGTTTTAACACGGAAAATCATCATTACTATCCTAATTATCCATGCAGAACTAGCTTCCCCTTGTAAACTCAGAGTCATATATCTTGTATATACCCCATCGTTATCGAAATCACCAAAATTTCCTTTTGATCAATGGCAGCTGCAGCATTTTCGTATTATTATAGTGTTTTTGCGTTTGAGCAGTCTCACATCTTGATGACTAGCACTTGGGATATGGCTTTATAATCTTCATCTCAATTTAGGTGAACAAGCTTTCTCTTGAGATTGTTCTATATAGTTTATCTTCAACTTTTGGGATCTTGAAAGGGATTAACATCTATATCTGCAGACAATTTATTGCTAACATCTGTTAGTTGGGCAGGCAGAAAATTGGAAAGGAGGATCACAAACTTGGCCCAAAGACTGTCGCTGTTGATCTTGTTTCAACGTGAACAGAACTTAGGCCTCACAACGAAAAAGATGCTGGTTTGAAGTTTGAACTGTGGGGAAATGGGTCTAAGCCTAAATCAAACGGACTATGTTACAGGAAATAAAATTAACTGATCGCTTGGTTTAAATCACAAATAAAAAAGGAAACTAGCTCTATCATAAGGTTATTTGTGTTTATTATATGTATGTGCACAGCTTCGTTTCATGTAGAAGTTGCGATTAAACTTCAAGCAGACATGAGGTCAGAGAAAGGCATAGCTTCGTTTCATATAGAAGCTGCGATTAAATTTAAACGTCCGTAGGAGCCAAGGCGGCCAAATCCCGTTGGAAATCCCTAGCCGAAATCAACCCACCAACGGGATTCGGCCTTGGCTTCAATGGACATTTCTTAGCCTTGTCATTTCTTATTATAGTTAGGGTAGTTACCAACATTTTATAGGTTTTTGACAAAGTAAAAAAGATGGCCTAATAAATCAGCAATATACAAATATGTAAACGTTAAAAATATATTTTGATTATTAAAATTTAATAACCATAAATAAGTTATTCAATTTATAAGTTTAACATACTCAACAAAATACTAAGTGATCATAACATCAACCAATAATATCTTGCAAATGTCGGCAATAATAAGATTACTAAAAATAATGGTTATAATAAAAATAATAGTAATAACAACAAAATAGTAATAGTAACAATCAAATAGCAATATATATTGCAAAACACTCAGAGAATTACACTAACAAGTACAAAGATGATCATGATTTATGAAAAACAATTTCTCCACACATTTTTGGATGCAAATTATTAATAATATTATCAAGACCAACATTGTCCAACATATTTTTCTTGATACACAAAAATAGCTAAATCATTCAACCTTTCTTGTGATATTGATGATCTCAAGTAAATTTTCAATAATTTTAGCTTTTAAAAACTTCTCTCAGCTGATCCTACAATCACAAGTGTAGTCAATAGAACTTAATAAGTAATTGAAACATTTGAATAACAATATGCAACTTTAACAATTGTAAACTTTCAAATGATGGCATTAACTCATTTGGCCATTTACAATACTTATAATTAAGAAAAAAGATCATCTAAATCTACATCTGATACATTATTATAAGAAAAAGTGATTGTAAAATTAGTGCAACATTCTCTTGATTCATTATCATCCAATGACCTCAATTTTTTTGAATAAAATAAGAATCCAAAAGTATTTTCAAATGTCATTAATTGTTTAAATATATTCTTCAACGAAGCAATTATCATATCCACAATAACTAGAAAGTAATTAACTATGAAAGAGTCTTCAGCTGATTGTATTTCTTCGTTGTAATCATTTTCATCAAATTGCCTTTTCCAAATAATATAACACCTAGTTGGAAATGTAAGCTCTACATTCATCTCATTTGCAATACTTTTGACAATATTCATACTAAAGGGAAACTCGTCTTCTCTTTATTTCTCTAAAAATATCATCATACCTTCTAATTGTTGTATGGTAGCGTCAATGCACATGGGTTTAGACTCCAACTTTTTACTCACCATATTAGAAATTAAAGTGTTAAAATGTAACATCCCATCCCCGATGAGAAGGGTAAATTGGTAAATTGGGACGTGCTAGTAGGTCATAGTTCATATTTTTGATATGTTCATATGATTGGCCTCTAATTTTAGAGGAATGAGTCATTTTGCGCATGCACATATAGGT
>JANSVB020000425.1:2572292-2588933 GCA_025504935.2 Erythroxylum haughtii | reverse complement strand
ATTAAAATCTTGGACTTAAAGAATCCCTTAAGGTTCTAAGGCTTAAGAGCACTTAATGGGGTCTTGAGAAATGGAGTCGAGAGTGACAGGAGTCCATTAATCAAGATCCTGGACCTTAAGAGAAGTCTTTAAGGTTGTTACTTGAAAACTTAGTGAATTTTACTTCCCGAAAATCATTTTGAACCGTGATAGCCTGCGCCCATTTTCAAAAGGATTTATTATCATTTGCTTATTACCCAAATTTTCAATTTCATTTATTTTCTTAAAATCCAAAAAATACACTTTTATACTTTGTTCTTTAATTTAGATAATTGTCCTTAGTTCTTTTCAATGACCAAAACCCCCCATTTTATCAACTTTGATTGCATTTTTTGGTAATTAGGTTAGATTAGACCTTTTTCACTAGGTTCCAGTTAAGTGAGACGACCCGAGGTTGCATCCTGTATTGCAATCTTTGAAATTAATATTTTTGACCGGTTTCCAAATATCAATCGTAAGGTCGAATCGACAAAACCGCGATCAGGGGGTTAAAGTATCAATCTATTGGCACAACTACCTGTGAGCTAAAGTGGTTAAAGACATTATTATTATCCTTTAGTATTGCACATCCTCGACCTATAAAGCTTTATTGCGATTGTCGGACTACTTTGTATGTTGCAGTTAACCCAACGTTTTATGAACGTGAGAGTACAATAAGGTTGATTGTCATTTTTTCAGTGATGAAGTTGTTAAGGGAATCATTGCTACAAGATATGTACCTACTCATGGTCAGTTGGCTGATACATTTACTAAATTGTTGGAGAAACACCAATTTGAATTCTTTCTTCACAAGTTATACACTCGAACACTCAAACTTAAGAGGGGTATTAACATCTACCATATCTTATATTGTTAAGATATTTATTAAGATATCTAATTTATTATTTTGGTTATTATTTGTAGTTTGATATATTTGGTATATATTTGTATTGATAAGAAATTTACTTGGTATAGGATTCCACTATCTTAGATAATGTAGTATTCTCTTAAAGATAAGATAATGTGAAGGAATTTTACTTGAAATTGAATTCTAAAAAAGATAAGATTTATTGGAGATAAACTTGCTTAGTTGAAGATATACATGCAATAGATTTATCAGAGATTTAACTGATTTTTTAGCACTTGCATTTCTACATATATGAATGAACAATTGAACTATTTATCTATTGTTTTGTGAGAGAAAAACTTGTAATCAATTGATCAATATTTGCAGCTGTGTTTTCTTTGTAGGTAGCTAAATATTGTAGTTTTATTTTCTTTATAAGTAGGTAAATATTACACGGTCTATCCATCATCTTTGGTAGCTGCATTTGTGAAAAAATATGTAGCCAATTGATTATTGATTGCAACTACGTATTCTTGATGCTTGGGTGAACAATTATGTGATTTATCCATCTATAATTGCAGTTGTGTTTCATGTTCTTTGATGATCAATGACACATTAAATTGATGGTTTGTGATTCTATGTTTTTTTACGATTTAGGGCTATTGGTTTGATTAATGAACTGAGGTTGCTAGTTTGATTAACAATTTGGAGCTACTGGTTTTTATGGTGCTTTTTGTGATTGATTACAACATATATAACAATCCATCGATTGATTTTTGTAGTTATGTTTTTGGAATGTTTTGGTGATGAAACATATGTTCGATTGATTATCTTTGTGAGATGGACATGCTATTGTGTTTGAAATACTTTCAAGAGGTATGAATACGAGTGGGTAGCATCAAGGGGTAAGTGGTGTTGGCTCAGTAAACCCTTATATAAGACTATTGTACTTCAGTGAAAGTTGATTAGTCTGGGTGAGGTCCCTATAGACATAGGTCACGTGTGTCGTATTACGTTAACAAATTTCGTATGTCGATTTATTTGTTGTGTTAATTAGTTTTTCTGCTTATGATTATAATCTGGAAAATTCACATTTGCTAATTTAGTTGTTTTCTAATAAGTAGTCGACAAATACAGTTTGAAGCAACTATAGGTAATAAAGGGCCCATCTTCAATTATAGGGTAATAAATGTTAGTTTAATGTTGGATGCTAGCTTTCAAGAGGGCCATATTTAATGTATTTGCATTTATTCCATAAGAGCAATAAATGTAGAGAATATTGGAAGCTTCCCAAATTGTCTTGGAAGCTGTTAATGTATTTGCATTTATTCCAAAAGAGTAATAAATGTCAGAGAACGTTGGAAGCTTCCCAATTTGTCATGGGAGATAAGGAAGCTATATTATCTATGGTAATATAGTAGCTTCCAAGATTGACACTTAATACAGCTACTTCCAAGGTTTAACGTTAATTTGTTATACTTATATATAGTTTTGAAGTATTTAGGTGTATTTTTACCCTCTAATTTCATTATTTTCATCAACATATGCTTCTAAGATACTCCAATTCAAAAATTAGCAGTAAAAATTTTTAACAATTATGTCTTTTGAGTTTTGAGTGATAATTTAAATGTAAAGTTTCTAATTTTTAATGTATTTTAGCTTATTAAATATTTGAATATGTTATAATTAGTTTGTAATTAGTTGTTAATGTGGACATTAAATTAGCATTTTAAATCATAAAATTAATATTAAATGATATTGTATTTATTTCTATTTCTCCTTTTTTATTATTAGATTACTTATTATTTATAAAAATAATTTAATATTAATAAATAATTTAATTTTTGTAATTATAATTTTCAGTATACTTTTCCACAAGTAATGTAATAATTGTTGGATTTATATTCTTGTATGGTTCACATAAGTTTAGTGATAATATGTCTAAATCAAATAATTTAAGTGACTCAATTCAAAGACTACATAAATGGTTTCCTTTATTATAAAAATACGTATTATTCTATTAAACATGTTGTGATAATAAAAATAATATTCAATCATTTCCACAACTTACAGAATAGAATAATATTTGACTTGGGAAACTTATTAGAATATAATTTACTATATTTTCTCCTAAGTATATTAATTTCTTGTATTTTTAGAAATTAATGTTTCTCTATCATTAAAATTTGCTCTTTATTTTTTCATTTTTTATATTGGATATCAAATTTTGCTTTTTATTTTTTTCCTCTGTCACAAATATAATATCATTGATATATCTTTGTGATACATTATGAAGCTATTGGTATTTAGATGTATCTGCATACTTCTTCCAGTTGGATGTGCCTGCATACTTCTTCCAATTCCATATATGGGCTTTTGTTCTTTTTCTAATTCAACTTTGTTATAATTGATTTATATTATGATGCCTAAAAAGCATTTTTCTGTAAGAGAAAAAAGGGGAAAAAATAAAACAAGTGGAACAGTTGATAGAATCCCAAAAGGAGCAATTAACAAATGTATTAAAAGAGTAGGCTCCTCTAGTGAGAGTCCTAAGGAATTAGGTGAAAGTAATTTTGAACAACATAAAAAAAAAACTTAAGTGATGAGATTCATATTCATGAGGATATTAGAAATTTGAGTGAGCATTATCATATACCAAATGCATCAATTTTAGAAAATTTAATGGCAGATGAGCAAGTAAGCCCTAGATTGGATATTTATGATCCAAGAAATTGGGATAATCTTGATAATAAAGTAAGGGATATTTTAGTTATAAAAAAAAGCCTGTAAGGTAATTAAATCTTGTGTTTCCTTTAGACAACACCTCTCATCATTTTTCATATTCTTATTATTATAGATATTTGAGTAATGGAGAGATTAGCGATAGAAAATGGTTGGTTTATTCTAAACATATAAATAAATTATGTTGTTTTTGTTATAAGTTATTCAAATTTAATATCAAACAAAGTGTATTAGCAAACGATGGATTTAGAGATTGAAAGCATCTTAGTGAGAAACTTAAAGAACAGGAGAATTGCATTGAGCATATGACTAATATGAGAACTTGGAATGAATTAAGAGTAAGATTGAGCAAAAATCAAACAGTTGATAAAGATTTGTAACAAGAAATTGTAAATGAGAAAAAACGTTGGAGATAAGTTTTGATAAGAATAGTTTCTGTTGTGAAATATTTTGCTAAATATAATTTGGCTTTTCGAGGATCCAATGAGAAACTTTACCAAGATGGTAATAGTATTTTTTTAGGATTGATTGAGATGATTGTTGAATTTGATGTAATAACGCAAGATCATATTAGACGTATTCAAAATTATGAAATTCATCATCATTATTTTGGTCACAAAATTCAAAATGAGTTAATTTCTCTGTTGGTCCATAGTGTTAGAAGTTCTATCATAGGGATCATTAAAGAGGCAAAATACTTCTCTATTATTCTTGATTGTACCCCAGATTTAAGCCATTATTAACAAATGAGTTTGTTAGTACGATGTGTGAATATGTTAAATAAAAAATAAAAATAGAGGAGTACTTTTTAGAGTTTTTGAAGGTAGATGACACATCTGGATTAAAACTTTTCAATGAATTATTGGATGCATTTAATTCTCTTGATCTTAATGTTTATAATGTAAGGGGTCAAAGTAATGACAATGATTCTAATATAAAGGGAAAACACCAAAGGATTCAAAAGCAATTACTTAAAATAAATCTAAGAGAATTATATATGTCATGTGTTTCTCATAATTTTAATCTTATGTCATGTGTTTCTCATAATTTTAATCTTACTCTTAGTGATATGAGACATTCCTGTGTTAAATTTGTTTTATTTTTTAAAGCTGTGCAACGTATATATGCATTATTTTTAAGTTCTCCAAAAAGGTAGAAGGTTTTGCTTAATAATGTTTTAGACTTAACTATGAAATCATTGTCTAACACTCGTTAGGAGAGTTGAATAAAAAGTATTAAAGCTATTAGATTTCAAGCTCCTCTAATAAGATTGGTTTTGATAGAATTATCTAGATCTTGTGATGATGCCAAGTCAAAAAGTGAAGCAGAAAGTTTGGTCAATGTACTTAAGAGTTTTGAGTTTTTACTTGGTATGATATTTTATTCGCTATTAACATGGTGACTAAAAAGTTGCAATATAAATATATGTGCATTAATGCTACCATAAAACAATTAGAAGGTGTGATGGTATTTTCTGAGAAATATAGAGATGAAGGGTTTGGCTCCAGTATGATTATTGACAAAAGTATTGCACATGAGATGAATGTAGACCTACATTTCTAACTAGACATTGTATTATTAAGAAAAGACAATTTGATGACATTGACCACAATGGATAAATAGAATTAGTTGAGGATTCTTTCAGAGTTAATTACTTTCTAGTTGTTGTGGATATGACAATTACCTTGTTGAAAAATAGATTTGAACAGTTAATGACGTTTGATAATATTTTTGGATTATTATTTGATTCAAAGAAGTTGAGGTTATTAGATGATAACGAATTAAGAGAATATTGCACTGATTTTACAACGACATTTTTGCATGATAATGCGTCGGATGTGGATTTAAATGATCTTTTTTTTAATTAAAAGTGCTGCAAATGACTTTGCCAAATGAGTTAATGTCATCAGTTGAAATTTTAAATTTTATTAAAACTGCAGAATGTTATCCAAATGTTTCAATTGCTTATCGAATTCTTTTAACTATACCTGTAACTATAGCATCAGCTGAGAAAAGTTTTTCAAAGTTAAAATTATTAAAAAAATACTTGAAGTCATCAATGTAATAAGAAATGTTGAATGGTTTAACTATGTTATGTATTGAGAAGAATATGTTAGACAATATTGATGTTGATAATATTATTAATTAGTTTGCAATTTAAAATACACGAAAAATTGTTTTTCATAAATCATGATCATTTGTGTATTTGTTAGTGCAATTCTCTTAGTATTTTGTAGTCTAATATTGTTGTTCGATTGTTGCTATTGTTATTTTGTTGTTACTATTACTATTTTTAGTGATTTTATAGTTATTGACATTTGCAAAATATTATTAACTGATGTTATGATCATTAGTATTTAGTTGAGTATGTTTACATGCTTGTATATTGTCGATTTATTAGGACCTTTTTTTTACTTCACCTAAGGCCTATAAAATGATAGGAATGACCCTGTATATATTGCAAAACTACATCTTTCAGATTTTTCATATATATTTGGAAAACTCATGTAATCAGCATATACTTTATATTATTTTATGTAGGCAAATGTAATCAACTAAAGATTATTCTTATTTAGGGTCTTATTTAGGTAGGTATAATTAAATAGACAGATTTTTTTAATTATTATACATTTGTATATATTGTTTCCTCTCCACTCAACAGAGAGACATCAACCATCTCTAAATTTGTTTGTGACAATCCTTGTTTTCAACTCCCAACGACTACTACACTCCTTTGGGAACAAATCTTCTGTCCCGAAGATCTGTTCCCTTTGTTCTCAACCATTTAATTTATTGCATTGAATGTTGAGATCAAAGGAAAACATGGGAGAACTAGGTAAGGGAACAGAAGATCTGTTCCCCACTCCTCTGCCCTCAATCCACCACCATGCATAGGTAGGCTAATTATAATATTACTTTGACAGATTGGGAAGATGTTCTTATGATAGAATTTGCGTGAACAAGATGCTCAATTAATACCTGCCAAAGGATAAGGAACTAGTACATGCTTTGTTGTTCATATGCTTTGTCCTCCTCCTTGCTTTGGTAGGTAAGCTTGAGTTTAGCATATTCGGGCCTATTTCTTTTCTTTTCTTTTTATTCTCTAAGAATACTGTACTGGGTTCTTTTTGTGTTTTATTTTCAATAATGAGCTTCGATAACTAATTAGTAATTATTAAGGCGTTTACAATCTTGGCAACTGCTCAAAAATGGACATATAATTAGATTTTCTAGAGTTTTTGGTTTTCTTTAATCATTTCTCTACAACATTTTATGTTTCACTTTGTTGGTTAACATTTAATTTCCATCTTTTGACGATGGAATTTTCAGAAATTGGGAGAGACAATGGTTATCAACTTGTAATTATATATTTATTCAGTTGATTGTATCATTGTTGGTTGCTGATAATTATCTTAATAAGGTACACTCAATATTTTCTCTTAGGGATAACATATTTAAAAATATTTACTCTTTTAAAGATTTTTTAATCCAGTGCTTAAACTTTTAAAATTTTTAATTAAGCGACTAAATTTTTAAAGTTTTAACAATTTAGTTCAAAAGGTTATTTTAAATGAGGTGACAAATAAATTAAATATTAAGTAAATATTCATTTAATTATATAAGCACAAACTAACGTTTTAAATTGAATTGTTTAGGTTTAAAAAATTGATCACTCAATTTAAAAAATTAAAGCTTAGGATTTGTTTGTTTGTTTTCATTTTTATTTTTGATTTTAAGAAAACTAATTTGTTTGATTTTTTTAGTTCCTATTTTTATTTTTATTTTTTCAGTTTTAAAAAATTATAAAAACCACAAAAAGTGATTTTTATTTTCTGTTTTTGTTTTTTATAATCTAATTTATTATCAATTAAATAAATATTATTTAATTATACAATATATTAGTTATTAATAAAATCTATGAATAATTTAATTTAATATTATGTATTTAATTAACCAAAATTAATCTTTAGTGTTAATTATGTAGTTTAATTTTACTTACTAGTTTTATTTAATTTTTAATTAAATTAAATATGTAAATTTAATAATTTATATAATTAAATTTAAAATATATTCAAAATATATAAATTTTAAGTAAATTTTATTTAATAATATATATAAAATAAATATTAGTTTATAAATAATAATTTTAAAATTATTTATTTTAAAAATAAAATATTTTTATTATTACTTTATTAATAAATATTATATAAGATATTAAAAATAATTTGTTTATAAGTTTTATATGTGTAATTAATATCAGTAACTACATAAACATAACAAGTTTGAAGTTTTTACTTTTATTTAAAAGGAAAATAGAACGTGAAATAAAAACTAAAAACTACCCAAAAAAAACAAAAACTGAAGTGGAACTAATTTAATTTGAGATCGTGCTGGAATAATGGGAGTTTCAGGTTTTCCGTTCCCTTTGCTTAACGCTGGTTGTCTCTATTGGCCTAGTAAGCACAGTCTTTCACTATCTTATTTATATTGTTACTTATCTAAACCATTATAGAGGAAGCTGTTCTGCTGGTTTCAAAATGAGGCTTCAGCTTTGCAGATATCAAGTTGAGAAAGAACGAGCAAGGGAAAAGCAATATCAATTGGCTTCAGTGTTTGCTCGGAGTACCCTAGAGGGGTACACGGGATTCCTTGGACCTTCCAACATTTGGCAGGTAAGGCTGATTTATTTCTTGTTTTCCATCTTCCTTAGCCACTTCGTCACTTTGCTATGTTTGGTGTCATCATGTACGGATTCATCAGGCATATGCTCATTCTATTGATAAATGTTAATAATATGTGCATTTCTGATTATACTGATGCAATGGCGACAAGATATAGTGAAGGAAGACATACCAGAGAGTTTCACTTCCCTTTATTTAGGAGTAAAATCGATTCTACAAGAATCACTTAAACCGGGTTCTTTGAGAATATTACGATTGAGTATTGGTTCTTGTCTACTTGATAGTTCATGATTTTGGACATCGCCCGGCAAAAGGTACATTGAGATAGGAGATCTAGTAAACAGACTTGAAAATGAAAATCCACCATGGCTGATTTTGTACACCGGGTTCTACCAGGTGCTGTCGTGCACAAGCTCCCCTATGAAGGTCATTCACATACTTGTACTTCTGTTAGGAATGCCACAGACAGATATTCACTACACTTTTTGGAACTCCGAAAGGCAAAGTCAATGTTACCGCACAAGAAAATCAAAATCAAAAGAGAGATTTCACAGGAGCAATAAGTGTAAATAAGGTCAAGAGAAGTCGATGTCCAAGTATAGAAAGAAGAAAATAGAGACGCTTTTTGTCATTCACACTTGGTGAAATTACTATGTACGTAAATAGGCTTCAGTTATCCACCGTACCCACAAAGGAGAACAAGAGCAAGGAAGGCCACTATTGATTGTTGCATCTCAGTTTTTTTAGTCAATAAGTGAATATATGCAAACGATAAAGTCTATTAGTGATGCTTTGCTCATTGCTGGTCACAAAGTTCTTAAAAGTGAGCTGATACTCAGTGACTTAAATGGTTTAGGCTATGAGTATGATCCTATAGTTGTCCTTCTCACTCGCACAATGTCTCTGTCCATACTTAAAGAAACACAATATTCTCTTATGATGCATAAGACACGTTTGGAGCAACTTACCACTGCTACTCAAGTGCCAACCATGTCACCTAATGCCAATTATGCAAGCTACAATACTCAAAACAGGACTACAAATCAAGGAGGTCATGATAGATTTAGAGGTCGTGGTGGTCATGGTAGAGGAGGTCATTGGTTTGGAAACTCTCGTATCTTTTGTCAGCTAGGCTAGAAGCTAGGTCATGACGTGCTCCATTGCTATAAGTGATTTGATCAGACCTAGCAGGGATCTCAACCCAACTGGAAGCCTCAACAATCTCAGCTTGTGTTTCATGGCAACTCCTAATTAATTCAACGCTTTCATTAGATATTCCTTACTTAGAACCAACAGTCATCACATCCTTCTGAAAATTCTACACCTGATACCACATGGTTTATAGATAGCGGTGCTATAAACCATGTCACAGCTGACATTCAGAACCTATCTCTTAGATCAGAATATGGTGGCAAGCAACTCATCGTTGGTAATGGTAATACCTTACCTATAACCCATATCAGTTCATCATTTAACAAATTTCATGATAACACACATATACCATTAGCTCTTAAACAGATATTATATGTGCCTGCTATCACAAAAAGACCTTTTAAGTATTTCGAAACTAACTAAGGATAATAAAAATGTTGTTGAATTTTCTGATGAATGTTGCCTTTTTAAAGACAAGGTTTCAGGGACAGTTCTACTTCGGGGAGTGCTCCAGGATGGTCTTTACAGCCTTAAACCTTCATCATCACAGCCTACATCAAACCATAATCAAAGCCCATAGTTTAACTTATCCAGCAAATCCTCTATTTTCAATTCTACAATCAAATACCCTAGTTTTAGACAAATAGCTGCAAATTTAGCTCATACTAGTGCTAATGTTTGGCATACCAAACTTGGACATCCGTCCACCTGTGTACTCAATCAAATTGGAAAATCAGTGAATCTCAAATTTAATCCACACGATGTCAGTTTTCGTGATGCTTGCAAGCATGGTAAATTACATAAGTTGACATTCCCTACATGCAATATCACAGCCAGCAAACCTCTAGAAATAATTTACTCTAATATTTGGGATCTGACCGCGCATTTTTACGTTAGTCAAAATAAAATAACTAGATTACTACTATAGTAGTGACAAGTCTAGATCGATCCTACAGAGAGTGTGTGTAAAGTTTATGAAATGAAATTAACAGGTATTTATACTTAACGAGGGGTTTTGGATTTTTTAAAAAATAAAATAAAATAAAAATAACTAATAAAAACAAATTAAAGAAACACATGCAAAAAAATGATAAAAGTGGGGAATTCGGTAGGGATCCGGTTCTTTGGTTCAATCTCGGCCTACATCCTAATTAAGCATATTTTATTAATTTGTTGTTCTTTAACCTCTCCTAGTAACTATTAATCGTGGGTTAACAATTAACCCGAGTTTTTCTTTAGGTTTTGTTTAATCAAGATATGATCGTTAATTAATCCCAACCACCAAACAACCTAGGATACGATCTCTAGATTTAATTAGATAGTAGCATTACAAATTAGGAAAACCGATTAATCAAGGCAACAACTACATACGATGCGTCATTTAACCTAGGTCATGTTATTCCTAATGATTACGAATCATTAGTCGCTACACATGAATTTCAACATAACAATTACAGATTATATTGAAATTCTAGCAATGGTTTTCCAATTAACGATTCAATAAACACATTAAAATCATCAACTCATAATACCCAATGGGTTCATACACAAATAATCGAATAATAACGAAAATCCGATTATCCATACACAATACCCAAATCAATTAATATATGATAACACAATCAATTCTTAATGAGAAAAAGAAACAACAAAAATAATAAAAAATACTTAACCTAGGTCATCGGCGTCGATGTCACTTCCAAATCGGTGTTGGGATGTTATCCTTTCATGGGTCTCTCCTGAAGAAATGTTTTAGCCCCCATTGATAATCCTACCAAAGACCCACAGCTGTTCTCCCTTTGTTTTTTCCGCAAGCTTCTCTCTATTCTATTTCCCTCACTATTCACTGATGTGACGAATAAACATAATTAGACCATGTTATTGTTCATGCCTCATTTCTTGTATTGAATGCAGTCCCTAACTGCATTATGCAGACATCGTTTTCTATGTTTTGTTCCTCTATTGTCCTCTTGTGCTGCCATTTTGGTCATCGACTGCTACATGCCTTGCGTTTTGTCTCCTGGCCATTCGCTACGTTTTCTTCGTCTTACTTTGCAATTTTTGTCTCTTTTTCTAGCTGTCCATCTTTATTTTCTCCAACAGCCATGAGATTAATTAAACTAATGTCTTGCATGCATATAAGATATTAATTTCATGTTGAACATAATTTCCATGAGTTTCTTGTCTTTTATTTTTTTTATTTTTTCTCCATGAAAACAAGTCAAGATTAATCTTCAAAAAATGGCCAAAATATAGAGCTTCAACTCACTTTAACTTCTTTACTTCTGAATTGTAACTAAAATTACATATGAGTCAAAGTGAATCTCTTAAGTAATTTCACGTCAATAATCATTAAGTGTTATGGAATAATTTCATAATCAATTAAGCACCTATCATCAATAATAGTTTTCAAATGTTAAAGAGAAGAAATTTTGGTCAAAAAATTGGGAATAGGCTCTCAAAACAATCCACTTGATAATGTCCATATATGTATAGAATGTGAGGGTTAAGAATGACCCAAGAAGCAAAAAATAGAGTTTGATTATATAAGCTCAATAAAGCCAATATTGTTTGGCCTTTTGGAAACTAAGTCTAGTATTAATAAGTGCTTTAAGCTATGTTCCTTCAAGAAAAAAATGGTCTATGGTAACCAATCATGCTATTCATCATCTAGGGAGGATAATGGTTGCTTACAATCCTAACTTCATTAAGCTCCTCCAGGTTAAATCCCCATAAAGGTGAGTATTGAAGACAAAGGCAATATTTGGATTACCTTCATATATGCATACAACTTTGCATTTCAAAGATCTATATTATGGTTTAACTGTTCAGATTGAAGGGTACCATAAAGGAACCATGGATCATGTTAGGGGATTTTTAATTACACAATTTATGCTTTAGAATCTAAGGTACAAATGTGTAGCTGAGCAATATAGAGAATTAAGCTCTTGGTTGCTAATCTTGAGATGGTGGATATAAAATTTTATGACAACTTCTTTATTTAAAGAAATAAGTAGGAGGGACTTTGGTTTATAAGGAAAAAACTGGGTAAAGTTGTAGCAAACTTGGATTGGATTAAGGAATTTTAGGGTTCTAGGGCTTATTTTATTAAGCCTTTTTGCTCTGACCACTTACCCAATAGAGATACATAATCTTCATATTGGATTCAAACATGTCTCTTCTTTTAGGTTTTCAATTTCCTATACAATGTTGAAGGTTATTAGGAGGCCTGGAGGAGGGGATCGAAGTGAACATCTAAGGCTTTGCTCTTATAAGTTCTACAAAATGCTAATTAGTATTAATATGGAGCTAAAGAAATTGCTTGTTAGATCTCATTCTGAGACTAGAAAAGTTATATTACGAACCAAGGAGAAACTATCTTCATGTCAAATGGCAATAAATAAGAAACCCTTTAATCCTTCCTTGTTTTTTAATAAGAAACATGCTCTTTTGATGTCTAATAAAAATTAGAGGGTCACTTTAATTGCTTAGAAATCATTAGTGCATTGGATTAAGGAAGGAGAATGCAATTCCATCTTCTTTCATCGATCCTTAGTGACATGGAGAATAAGGAATAAAATAACTGAAATGTGGACTGAAGCATAAACTTGATTTCTAATAAGAGGAAGCTCCATCATATACTAGGACCTACTTCATAGATATCTTAGGAACTCCTTTAGGTATTAATCCCTCAATTGATTCAATTAGTGCTTTAGTTCTTAATCATTTATTTTTGCAATATAATGTGCTCCTATCCAGAGCTTTTACCATTGATGATATTGAGAGAGTGGTCTTTAAGCTTAATCCCAATAAAGCTCTTGGGCCTAATGAATTTAATGCTTACTTCTTTCAAAAGTCTTAGAATTCCATCAAGACTTTTGCTTGCAAAACTATCTTAAAATTTTTCTTTCACTCCATAATGTTATTTATATGGAATAGTACTCATTTGAGCCTTATTCCTAAAAATATAAGCCTAAAATCTATTAATTAGTTCATGCCTATCTCTTGTTGCTTCACCTTCTATAAAATCGTATCCAAAATGTTATTTCTAAGGTTTAAACGGGCTCTACCATCTTTCGTTAATCATGCTTAAGCTGCATTCATTAAAGGAAGGAGCATGGGTGATAATATCTTGCTTACTCAGGGGTTGCTCAGAATTATAAATTGGAGAGCCTAGGGAACAACAACGTCATCTAGATATACATTCATAAGGCATTTGACATGGTTAATTAGAACTTCATTTCCTTATCCTTAAATTTATTAGCTTTCTAGCCTCTTTTATCTTATGGATCAAATAGTGCTTAACTACTGCTTCTTATGGTGTATTTGTTAATAGAGAAGTTACTCATTATTTTAAGGGAGCCAGGGGGATAAGACAAGGAGGCCTCTTTTCCCCTACTTGTTCACCATTTGTATAAAAGTGTTATCTCGAATAATTTAAAGAAATATTAGCAAGACGAGAGACTTCAAATTCTATAAAAATTACAAGGGATTGGGAATCATTCACACTAGCCTTTGTTGATAATTTACTCTTGTTATGTAGAGTTAGTCTAGCTTCTTTGAAATTTTTAATAAAGTTTTTGGATGAGTTTAGTGCTCTTTCTGTGCTTTCCATCAATAAAGAGAAAAACTTTATAATGATTTCAGTATTTGCTTCATCTATAGCTCACAACCTTATTGGAATCTCAGGTTTGGCAATTAAAACCCCTACCCCCACCCCATTTACTCACTTAAGAATATTTATCTCCTCAAAGAGAACATCTTATTCTAACTGCCAATTTCTTTTTAATGTGGTTAGAATTAAGAATTAGTGTTCCAAATGTCTCTCTTTTGCAGGTGGGTTAAAACTCATTAATTATGTATTAAATAACCTACTTTACCCCATTAATTATGTATTAAATAGCCTACGGATTTATTGATCTACTGATCTTTGGCTTCTTGAGAGTTTAAGTAAGGACATTAAAAAGCTCTTTAAGGACATCTTATGAACATGCAACTTGAATATCAAACCTTTTGCAAAGGTTAGGTGGAAAGATATTTGTGTACCAAATATGAGGGGGGTTTAAGTATAAGACCTATTCAATTGGTCAACAAAGTGTTTATAGCAAAAAGGCTTAGGATGCTTATGATTGATAAGGAATTCCTTTAGATGAAGTCGATGAATGAGCAATACTTAAGAAATAAGAGTATTTGAACCATCAAACCAAAGAGACACTCATCTTGGAGTATGATGCAAATCCTGAAGCTTAGAGGAGTCACTTGATAATCTATAAGATAGGCAATGGTGGTCACTACGGATGGCAATGGCCTGGGCTGGGGTCGCTCGTACCTCGCCTATCTTTATTATTTTAAAAAATAAAAAATGACATGAATTTGTACCTTTCCGTTAGGCCACGGTTAGGCCAAGTAATCTCAATTTGTGACCCGATCAACAGGGCCAAAGTTAGGTCAGACCACATTTACCATCCCAAGTGGTCACATATTGTTATGGACTAATAACTGGAGCCCTCTTGGCCCTCTCATTCAACTACCTAACTTTTCAAGTATTAGGTACCTTTATCCAAACGTTGGAAGAGTTAAGGAACTAATCATTGAATACAGGTGGGGATGCAATAATAGGTAAGCCAAAAATTTCCCAAAATCTTCATTTCTTGTTCCCCCAATCTTAGTATGGAGAATAAAGTTCATTGGATTGGGAACTCCTCAGGTACTTTCTTTAATAAGTCATGTATGAACTCTATAAGGGAAATAACAATGAGATTCCTTTGGCATTTCTTAGTTTGGAACAATTTGTAGGTTCCAAAAGTCTCATTTATCTTACGGATAATAGTGAGAGAAAGACTATCTACATCGGATAGAATTAGAGGTGGTGCCAATACCTCAACTCTTTTTCAACTGTGTATGGCTCTGCTAAATCCATTAGCCATCTATTCTTTAACTTCCATTTCTCTAAATGGATATGGAATGACAATATAACTTGATGCAACTTAAATTGCCAAGTCATAAGTTAGAGATCAGTTATTCAATACATTTAAGATATATGGTGTTCTATTTACGCCTTGGATGCACTATATACTCCTTTTGGATGGAAAGAAATCTGAAGTTGTTTAAAGGGCAATGCACTTCATCTAAGATTTTAGACTAAAGACTAATAATTGGATAAGGTTGGTGTTGACAGTCAAGGGTTCCAAACTCTATACCTTAAGGCATTAAAACCAATTGGAATATTCATTAGTAATTCTAGTCTCTAAGATGTATTCAGATGATGATTAATTTTACTTTAAGATTTTGGTAGGCTCTTAATACTAGGCTAGTTGCTTTTGATAGTATCTTGTCAGTGTATTACTTATAATATTTTGTAATGGTTTTGGGTTGATGCCTTGTAATAATATTCTTTAATTTCAAAAAAAATAATAATAAGGTATTGGTTAAAAGATTTAAAAAGAAGAAAATTTTGAAAGACGTATAAATTAAAATAGGAAATGACTTGAATAAAAGGGATTTTGAGATTGAGTTTAAGATTTGAAATAAACACTTTAAAATGAGAATAAGGAAATGGGCTTAAACGTTTAAAGAAATGTCATTAGGCTTATGATTTTCTTACAAAATTTGATATCTTGACTTTATGGCCCTCTTAAAGCACTTATAAGAAAAGTTTAGAACAAGTTAATATGATAAAATTAGTGTCTTTTAAGTAAAGGATAAAATGAGTTTTTCTGAGCAAGTTTATGAACCATTAACTTTATGCCTTAGTACTAGGAATGGGCTTTAAAATCTACTTATCTACTTAAAACTCAATCCCTATCCCTCCCATTAAAAAATGTCAATGCTTTCAATTGCAAAATGGTTCAAAAAGCATTTAATGGTTCTGAACTCATTTAATGCTTACAGAATGGCAATGTCAAACCTTTTCGGAAGCAAGAGCATTTAACGCTTCTTGGTTCGATTCTTAACAAAAGAAAATTACTGCACACCCATTTCACCTTTTCTCTTCTTCTTTTTAAACAAAGCAAAAGAAAAAAATACAAACAATGTCTAAAAGAGGAACAGAGAGCTTACGGAGGTCCGGCTCTATGAGGAGTCTAGAATGCTGCTCAAAATCCTGAATAGGACTAGTGCCTATGCACCTAACAATTACGACTACAAAAAGACCACAAAGAAAAATAAAACCCTAAATAGCTCCTCCAAGAAACAAGAGAA
>JANSVB020000425.1:2498738-2511737 GCA_025504935.2 Erythroxylum haughtii | reverse complement strand
TATTTTATAAAAGTTTATAAATTAGTATAGTGGCTGCATAAGAAAACGTACATGGATTAAACATTCTAGATCCACCATAGAATCATTACAATGACTAAGCATAGAATCATGGTCCATGTAGAAATTGAAGATGGTTTATGTACCCATACTTGTTAGCGATTTGATTCCTCTTTTTTTTTACATTTTTTAAATAAGATATAAATTTACTATTAAAGCAAGAAATAAGAAGGTGGTCAAATTTTTTAAATAAATATATATCTATTTAATAAAGTATTTATTTTTATAATATGAAATTACTTAATAAATTAAGCAAAGTCATATCTTTTATCATATCTAAAACTAACATTTAAATGATCTCGCTTAATAAATTTTGACCCACTTTTTTGAATATGTAGTAGCTAAACCATTTAGATCAAGTAATAGTTAAAGTTAATTTAAAAAAAGTTTAAATTTGGCTTGAGTCAGCCAATAAAGTTATCACACTTTGAACTCGATTTAAATTTAAATAAAAAAATTCAAAATTCAAATTAAGCTTAAATTTATAAAAAGCTGAAATAAATCAGAATTAGAGATGGTAATAGATGGCCCATGTGTCTCGGTACAATTGTTTTTAATAAGTCATTTTATGAGTCAGGCCCAGGTTTAAGTCGACTCGAGACTTGACTATTTTAATAATATTTTTTAATATTATTTTGTTTAGAAGAGTTGAGCCTTAAATAATCTTGAGATAAGCTTGACTCATGTTCGAATCCAATTAAAAAAAACGTCATTCTACATTTTTTATTTTAAAAATTTTGACGAAGTTGACGCAGAGATCAATACATTACCATTCCTAGCAAGACTCATTATCAATTCTAATAATGATTCACCAATCATATATTTTAAAAAATCATTTAGCAAGTCACTAAATTAAAATTAGGTGATAGTATCGATTTAATTATCGCTGTTTAAAAAGTCTATTATCCTAAGCCTTTGTAATTTAAGATTATAAAAAATTCAAATATCTCTTCTAAATAAACAGTATGTCAAACTAGCGACTTAGAAATAGTCTATGATCCAGTACTACTTGACGAGATAACATTTTTCTACGCCTGTACTAACATGCCTGGAAGAATCGCCAAAAGTACGGTCAATTTGTGAATTGGATCTCTGACAAAAGGACTTCAAAACTCTTTTAAGGTCACTTCATCGCCAGTAAATCATCCATCGTGGGCAAAACACTCACTTTAAACAATAATGTTAAACGACAAGCGTTTAAAGAGCAAGGCAATATTCACAATTGTTAAGCTTGTGACTATTGAAAGGTTGACACTAAACCCCTTCCGACAGCCAAATGGAAGCCCCCATCAGTTTCATTAATGTGTATTTACTACTAAGGTAGAGAATGATCAGGTCCATGTCCATGAGCAGCAGTAACAGACAAGTTCTGCAATTTTGTTGCTTTCTTCAGTACAATGTGGTTTTGGTTAGCCCTACCAGCTCAATAATGGCCTGTGAAAGTAACTGCAGTTGATTGCTGAGCCTGAAAAATGAGAAAAATACATACTAGCTACTTTAGTACTTAGTAGTAATAATACAGATGCTACCAGACCGAGTTTTGTTGAATTGATGCGACAGATATTTCCACAATTCATACATCCATGCAATGTCCAGGAATTGCAAGTAGCGTTTTCTTTTTCAAATTTGTCGCCTACCGTCAATTACAGGGTGGAGATGGGAGTACACTTACGTCGCAGCTGATGTAAGACGTAACGTAACCATTGAATGCTACAAAAGAGCACAAATAATAAGCGCCATATGATTGTGCCAGTGCGGATAGCCACGAATATTCAACGTGAAGCAGAGCACGAGTTGCCGTACTATGTTACCTCTATATACGGGATGACAAAGAAGAACGAAGAATCTGCTCCTTATATTTAGTTTATCGAGAGGACTGGGAGCACTGTAAGGTGCACTGGAAGGCTTGCTTCGCAGGAGATATGATACCGTCGCATATCAATACCCGGTGTTGCGTCGGTATCATTTCTCCCGCAGAGCAAACCTTTCATGTCCATATAACTCGTTCACGACACTCCCTCGAGGTTTGTTTATCTTTTCTTGTTCAATTACCTTTTTTTTTTCAATTGAAGTTTTGCCAGATTATGACCTTTAAGACCGCGTTCCCATGTCGACGGAAGAGGTGACTCTCGTTAGGCTATCTCCTTTTTAGCAAGAAGCTCCGTCCTTTACTAGAGCACAAGTAATATGCCGAGTGTCTCACTTTTACTCCGTCAGATCCAGGTTCGTTCTTTAATCAGGTAAGCTTAGACTTTGAGAATGCCACACTCTGTACAACGTTTGACAGGGGAAGAATCCTGACCTGCAAATATGTACTAGAGCTGGAGAAACGTGAGTTAGTGGCAAACGGCTGAATCAGAACAGGTTCTTATTTTAAGCATCACTCGGAACAAAGGGATTTAAGATGAAAGCCGCCTCTTGGAAGACCAACATGCCTGTGCTTCGATATGTTTGCGAGGAATTGCTTTCTGACTTTTACACAATTAAGGTAAAACTTGAAGCAGAGATTTACCTCACAAGGGACCTATCCGGTTCAAGTGAAGATTAGTCTGAGAGTGAATAATTTAAAGGTGTCTTCCCATAATTAGGACCCTCCTAAGACACCTCGTGAGTAACAAAAAAAAAAAACCAACCACAGGTTCCCATAACTTAGAATAGAAAAACACCGATAGGCAGAGCAGGCCGTAAAAATGGACAATTAGACAAGTTAGCATCTTCTTCAAGTTCTGACGTTTTGCAAAGTAACGAAAGTACTGTAGCATTACAGCTAAGCCACCAAATTGCCATTCTCATTCAATTAGGAAAAACAATAGAATACTCATGGAAGAAATGTTTGGAACAGTAAATTAGCAAATGAATTGATTTTCAACGTGCGTACATCATAGCTGACAGAGTAGCAAGCTCATAGAGAAAAAAAATATACTCAAGCGACAGAAGATTGTTTTCATGGTTCAGATAATTTTTATGCGGATCAAAGCTTTTCGAGGACTCCAAACTCAACATGCCTAGCAGTTTTGTTATGGAAACAGACCCTGCTTCCTAGCCATCTACCAAGATCCTTCAGCACCAACTGATGGATTCTTGAATGCTGACAACCCCCAAGATGTCTTCAATGCATAAGGTGGTGAGATTGTTACACCTTCTTCTGTGATCTTAGCTATCTGAAATATGAGAAAATGCAACATGTTACTTACAATAGGAAGGCAATATCCTCTGATCTTTGACATGAAAGCTAACCACAAGATACAGCACCATTTGTAACCCTTTTGGCTAACAGATTTCTTCATAGGTTCTGTCCTAGAAATGCTAACACTAAAAGTTAAAACTTCCAAGAACTTCCCAAAGCTCAAGAGTTTAGAAGGCTGGGAGGGAGCCTCCAAATTGTGAATGAGCAAAGGTCACAAGATGCACACATTAAAGAAATGCATAGCCAGCAGCACAGACATAGCATCAGGGGAAATGAAGGAACACAGAGAATTAAGTTTACTGAAAAACTAGCACTAATGCCTATCCATCTAAAACACCCCAGATTATTTAAGATCAAAAAAATGAAAAATATTAATGAACGACGTTTCTTGAGAACACTTTCTGAAGATTGTAGACACCAAGTCCAAGAAAAAAATTACCGCCACTAGGATAAAACTTCAATGGAATATACAATATGATTGGTGGTGCAACAGTTCTTAAACCCAGCAGACTTACTATACCATAAAATGTATAGTTTCAATCTTAAAAAGCATCTTAATAGACTCAACTTAACCTGGCGCAGTAGAACGAGAAAAACTTATGATATCTCGTTATTCCCTTAAAAATTCTGCTAAACAGGGAGAGGATCAAGTTTCATTCACCAACCTACTTTATACAGAAAAAGGAATCAAACCTGTAGCTTGTTGATGGCAGACCTATCACGGTAGAGAAGCACTCTCATGCATTTCTCTAACAACTTAACACCTTCTTCAAAGCTCAAGTTCTCATGCCACTCATCACGGAGGATGGGCCGTGCCAGGTGATTCCCAAATCCAGTCGCCACATGATTATCCTCAAAATTTACTCCTATCATTGTAACCTGGGCAGTATAAATTGAGATGCTTCAGTATCTCTAATTGTATACAGGTTTTTCATCTTCTCACACAGATACTCGGTCACGGCAAAATATAACTGACTGTCAACGGAAAAATGTTAAGCAGATATACCATGCCGAGATATTTTTGTCCATTTTTCACTCCACCAAGAACAAGCGTATTCCACAATGGATTGAATTTATTCCGTCTGTTATACATGATACGAGTCAAGTAATTGTGCACCTCCTTGGGCCCCAAGGAGTTCCCATCATCCCACATATTGTCATATAGACTGTAAACACAAAAACAGCACAGAACCATGCCCATCAGGAGTTTGAATCAAATGAAATACAGAAAAATTGAAAAGTGGAGATGAAAAAACAAAATCCAAAGAAAAATAACAGGTGGATAGCCAATTCTCTACTCTAAAAGCAAACATAAAAGGCCAAAAAAGAAAAAAAAATCTGCATCAACCGATACTTACATAAGTTCATCAAGATAGCGCAATATCTCCTGAAAATCACTGATCTCTCCGCTGGCACCAAGAAGAGAATGCTTTCCAATTGGCTTCATGCGCTCTACACTCTTGTATCGAAGTGTGGACCCATACGAACCTGTCAGTTTTAGTGGCACAGATATGTTAATAGGGAATGTCATTATCATTTAGCAAATATAGGGTACATGAACACTCTCAATGTGACACAATTCCCAAACCCCAGAGACATAACAAGGAGTGGCATGTGATAGGAGAGGATGATGAAATACAGTAAAACTGAGGACATGAAAATAAGCAAATCAAATGATGTGCCAATATTAATGTCATCCTTTAAATGGATGAAAATTCTCACAGAAAGTGAAACTAGATCCAGGAGTAATGATGTCTTTTTGTGTAGAATCGCAACCTAATGTGTCTTGTTTAATGTGGATCAGAGAGCTCATAACTGTCGTATTTTCCAATTTTCGTCATTTATACCAGACATGCCAAATCCCTATATCTTAGGCACACTTAACGAGGACATATCCACCAAATTCATCATAATGACACAATAAAAAAAATCACTCCTGCAACCCCATAACTTTTCTCTTCCCTACAGTTCACCAAAATCCATTCTTTTGTTCGAGACTACAAAATTGAATCTTTTTTGCCCTCGACCTCTGTCACACATTGAATTCGTAATTCTACCATATAACTATAAGCTCTTTTACACCTTGTATAGATATTATTATTAAAACTTAAACCCCCAATTCCGAAACTTAAACCAACCATTGAACACCCTGAACGTCATTAATCAAATAAGAACCGTCACAAGAAAAGCGAGCTAGCAACTGACCTCCCATATCAGCAGCCATCAAAATACCACCTTCATATTTCAAAGCCACCACAGATGTCCCAGTCACATAAGGGTACCTAAGAAGAGGGGGTGAAAAACATTACCACCCACCAAAAGTTAAATGAAAAAAAAAACACGGATAAGCGTTACCACTCCAAACAACCTCTAGAAATCATCGAATGTTTCAACAACAGTAGCCTCACACACACACATATATATAGAGAGAGAGTGTTTGTATCTTACAGTGTTCTCTGGGAGTCAGATTCAGGGTTCAAGAGGGTGTGGTAGGATTGATTAGGGGCCATGGTCTGGTTCAGGAAAAGCAGAGTAAAAAGGGTTAGCAAGTAAAGAATCACATAATGGAATGAACTATGACAATACCTCCAAGAAGATCTTACATGGGTTTCGGTTTCGAAAATTTGACACCGATATGCGAATTCAATCTGTAATTTTCTGGGAGCGGAAGAAACAGATTTTTTAAAGCTTCCGGTCTGAGCGATCTGAGGAAGCTGTTTATATATGGGGTGACACTTTGATTTTTGCTCAAGAAACCCAAAATTGCCGATGACACTGACCCGAAAGTCTGACCCGCTTCTGAATGGATGCTACTTATGGGCTTTGGTTTCACTGACCCGCTCCGCTTCCTTTTCATGTCCCTTCCTTTCAATCATTTATAAGAATAACTTGAGAGCCCATTTAAAGCCCTTTTAGTTTCACTTCTATTCTTTGTATGATTTTTTTATTTTTAAATAAAAATAAAATTATATTTAATTAAAATTTGTAATAAAAATTAAAACAAAAGAAACTTAACTAAGATTTTTAATAAAAATAAAAATAAAAACTTATGGTCTTTTTATTTCCATTTATATCGCCAAGTGTTAGTTTTTGTTATATTATACAATTCAAAGCATCTCATCACTTTCAAACCATGACGATGTCAAATTATCCATTCACTGAGCTTTTGGAACTCTCTCTTCTTTTTCCCTTGTCTCTCTCTATCTCTCGTGTTCACCAATGACCAAATCTTTCACTTTCATTCTTTAAGTGTACTGTTGTGTGCTTTTTGCTTCATCAGTATTGCATTATATTAGTATTCATTAATCTCTGCAAGCTTCATCCTTCGGCTTCAAACAAAAACTACCACTTAAGTCTCTTGCCACCTAACATGTTTCTTCATCTTACTTCACTCGTACTATATCTGGGTCTTTTCTGCGTCCACTTTTGACGTGTTGCATGCTTGTTTCTTCAAGTCATTTTTTCCGAATGTTCTTCCACTTCCCTTCTGACTAATGTTACGGGAGAAGTAAGAGATTCGGCGGGTTGATCACTTGTCATCAGTTTCATTAAGAGTGAAATGGCGCTGAAAGTTGGAGTCTTGCTGGCGATCTTATGTCTAAATGTGCGCGTTACATCCGTTCTTGGTTCTTCGGGTAATGTGACTTGATCTTTTAGAGTTTCTAGCTGTTATTTTTCTTCTTTTCTTTTTTGAGTTAGTGATTGCGACGCCTATTAGTCGATGATTTCTCTCTGTGGAATCTTAACTTGGAAAGAGTTTGAGGATCTGTGTACCACGCAGAGTTTGTTTTTACACGTAAAATACACCTTCTCAAATTGATTGGTGGGTAGAATACGGTTTTTTGTTTCTTGGTTTCCCAATATCATGTGCAATGTGACCAATATCCAACTGAATTTGCAGTGTGATCCCGAATCCCAAGTACGAATTTATTTTATTCGTTACGTTTCCTGTTTCTTGATCATGCAAGATTGTCAGTTCTTGACCCTCTGGTATTTGTAAGATGAACTTCAGAGCTTTGAAGTCGTACTTATCATTTCCGAGCAGCATAAGTACGAAATGGTTCGACAAGAACTTGACAATCTTGAACTGGTTAATCGCCGCTGTTAGCTGCAATTGGGTTTCATGATAACTGAAACAATGACGTTGTTCATATGGGTTTCTTCTCTCATGGCAGCTGAATTTGTGAAGCCGCCCTGTTTCACAATGAAGATTAAATTTTTTCCCTGGGAATTGGCATAGTTAATACATATATATATAAATGATAATGCTTCAAGAAATTCTTGGGTTATTGTTCCCCTTCTGAAACTTTTATGTATATGAACTCTGTGTGTCTCTCTCATGTGGAAAAGACAAGCGATTTAAGAACGATAAGTGTGTATGGGCAGTGATTTCGTATTGGGAGGCTATTTCTAGTTATCCACGTAATGAAAAGCCAATATTATAAGCTAATGGCATGTATATAATTTGGTTCTGCCTCTACAAAAGCTAATACTTGGGTGTTTGATCATCAAAGAACACTTGAATCCACTTTGATTGATCCTTGTTCTTTTTCTTTTTTTAATTTTGTTTTATTTTCATGGGCATAGATCCTAAACAAGCTCTTCTGAGCTTTGACAGCAAAAGACATGGAAAGTCAATGGCGGAATCTTCCCACAGAGAATCCCACTTTCCATCATCCTTCCATCAACCTCCAACTAAAGGTAAAAAAGAGCCTGCTAAATTGAATAATCACAACTGTTATAAATTTCAAGGAGTTTATCTTGTTACATTCCTTGCACATAATTACTTTAGGCCATCAAGCATTGCACTTGAACCTTCTATGGCATCTTTTAAGGGTCTTGCAAACAAATGGGTGCATGATTCTGTATATTCTTTATCAATTGTAAGTCATGGAAGTCACTATGCAAGGAAACATGTGAGATTGCCCAAACCAGCTTCCTCTAGACCTCTGCATAAATGGTTTTGAGTTTGCAACTGAAAAGAACCTGAAATCACTTCTCCATATATTACTCTAAGTAAATCCTCACCGTGTATACTTCTTTGATATATATGTCTAGGTCCTTCATTCTCGCCAATCCAATCTCCATCTTCTTCTTGGAGCTGGGGTTCTTGTGCACCTGCAGTATCACCTACAATTTCTCCAAGCCAGTTCAATAGTATGGGAAGACTTGCTTTCGTATTCGATCCATACTTTATTCTGTTACTATGTTTTCAAAATAATAATATCAATAGCCTCACAACTATGCAATTTATTGGCTGCAAGTGCACATTCATTCTCCTGCAAAGCCTCCTACTGGTTATCCCTCCAGGAAGACCAAGACTCCACCACCCGTACATATTATGACTCTGCCACCTCCTTTGGCTAGTGGTAAGTTCCTTTTGCATATGAATTTAGCAATCTTTTCATATTTGGTAGAATTGGCATATTAGAGATACACCTGCTTTTGAGTAATGTCCATGTCCTTCTTGTAGATTGTACATCAGTCACATGTGCAGAACCATTAACAAATACACCACCTGGATCCCCCTGTAGGTGTGTGTGGCCATTGAAAGTTAAGCTTCGTCTAGGTGTTGCAATCTATACCTTTTTTCCTTTGGTAAGCGAGCTAGCAGAGGAAATTGCAGCCGGTGTTGCCCTTAACGATAGCCAAGTTCGCATAATGGGAGCAAGAGCAGGTAGCAAACAGCTAGAGAAAAGCACGGTTCTCATTTCCCTAGTGCCGGCAGAAGTAAAATTTGATGATACTACTGCATTTTTAATCTACGAGAAATTCTGGAGCAAGCAGGTCAAAATAAAGGCATCACTCTTTGGTACCTATGAAGTACTGTACGTGCAGTACCCAGGTTCTGATCCTCACTTGAAACTTCAGTTTTACTAGTCAACTCATTCATGCATCATCCCTGAGAAAGCTGGATTGATCGATAAAAGGAAAATGTAGCAGTCGTGAAAAGTCATTTATGTATGATTGACTTTGAATGAATACTGAAGTGTCTGCCAAAACCTACGCTACTAAGGAACTTTTGTTCTCACCATGTTACAATGTTACAATATGTTAAAACATTTCTAACTGGTGATGAAATATGATTGTCCGCATTAGAAGTGGTCTTTCCTTCTATATCTAGTACTTACGCAGTTATGTACTGCGTGGAACGTTATATGTTTTATGTCCCTCTAATCTGGTGCAACCTGCAGGTCTCCCACCCTCTCCGCCATACTCATCTGCGACTTCTACTTCTGACGATTATCCATATGCTGGCCACGCCAACAATGGATGGGCAAATAAACCTTTAGGAGTTGATGTGCCTAAAAGGAAGAAAAATGGGCTTAGCAGAAGCACTATAGCTGTAACCTCGGTCTCCACCATCACCTTCTTGGTTATCTGCATGGCTATTTGCTGGCTTCTTCTGCTTAGATGTGGAAGTTATTCTTATCTACTTCCACAAGTGCCACCTCCAGCAATGTCATTCCCTGCAAAACCATCAGGTATAACTTATTATATCCTCCCCTGCAAAACCATCAGGTATAACTGGTTTGGCTAATTTACTTATTTTGTCTTGCGATCATTCAAGTATTCTGTTGTATCATCCCCTGCAACCATCAAGTATATAACTGGTTTGACTAATTTACTTATTTTGTCTTGCGATCATATAAGTATTCATCTTTACACTAGTCAATAAAAAACTTATTGTTTCCACTCTATATTGCCTCCTAATGCAATATGTTACCTCTAAATATTTTTGTTGTTACGTTAGGTCTGAGATTCCTTGTACCTGACTTTTTCGACGATCTCTTCCCATTCAATTAAAGCACTATGTTTTCTTTTTTATGGTCTTTATTTGCTGTTTTTGAAGAGATGTTTACATTATAAGATCCATTTATTGATATCCAAACTTTACACTTTACAGGGACCTATAGGCCTATGATTTCACCTCGTATTCCTGGTTCTGCATCGGTATCACTAAGTTCAGATCCAATGGCATATACAGGATCTGCCAAGACGTTCAATTTGATAGACATAGAGAGAGCTACCAATAATTTTGATGCTTCGAGAGTACTCGGAGAAGGTGGATTTGGAGTTGTTTACCGTGGAAAGCTGGTCAATGAAAAGGAGGTGGCTGTGAAGGTTTTAAAGAGAGATGATCTACATGGAAGTCGAGAGTTCCTGGCAGAAATTGAGATGCTTGGCCGACTGCATCATCGAAATCTAGTTAAATTGATTGGCATTTGTACTGAGGGCAATGTCCGCTGCCTAGTCTATGAACTTATCCCAAATGGAAGCGTTGACTCACATTTACATGGTGGGCGAAAGCCTTATAGATCAGTTATTTTGCTTCCTTAAGTAAGGCAAAAGTTTTTCACCTTCTTATTCCTTGAATGATTCATGTTGGTTTTTTAGGAGTTGACAAAGAAAGGAATCCACTTGATTGGGATGCTCGAATGAAGATTGCCCTTGGGGCAGCTCGGGGACTAGCCTATCTGCATGAAGACTCAAGCCCTCGTGTCATACATCGCGACTTCAAGTCCAGTAATATCTTGTTAGAACATGATTTTACCCCCAAAGTTTCAGATTTTGGATTGGCCAGAGCAGCAATGGACGAGGGAGGCAATCATATCTCCACATGTGTAATGGGGACTTTTGGGTATTATTTCACACGATATATGATTTTGACTTTAATATCTTCAGCTTCTTTGCAAGTCATGTTACTACTTTCTGTAATTTTCCAGCTTCCACGTTTAAAGCTTATATTCTTGTCTTAATATCTGGTTCAGTTACCTGGCTCCGGAGTATGCAATGACGGGACATCTCCTAGTCAAAAGTGATGTTTACAGTTATGGTGTGGTCGTCCTTGAGCTCCTAACTGGACGGAAACCTGTGGACTTGTTACAGCCACCAGGTCAAGAAAATCTTGTTGCTTATGCTCGTCCACTTCTGACAATCAAGGAGCAGTTAGAAACAATTATCGATCCAACTATCAAGTCAACTGTTTCACGTGATACCATAGCGAAAGTAGCAGCTATAGCATCAATGTGTGTGCAACCTGAAGTATCTCACCGGCCGTTTATGGGTGAAGTGGTTCAGGCCTTGAAGCTGGTCTGTAAAGAGTTTGACGAGACAGAAATGCCTGATTCAAGAGATTTCAGTCATGAAAAACTGTTGCTTCTAAAGGAGAATAAGAACAGGAGGGTTTCAGGTTGAGCTGGTGGAAGCCCTGTCGTCCAACCAGCCTTTACAACTATCAACATCAGAGTTATTGAAAACACCTACTGAAGTTGAGCAGCAGAAAAGAGAGTCTTTCAGAAGGCACTCTGCTTCAGGGCCTCCAAGAACAGGCAGGACGAGGCACTTTTGGAAGAGATTAATAATTTGCCTAGATGTAATACGAGTGAACAAGGAAGTTCATATAAACTGTCTCCAGGGACTTGTTAAATTTCATCGTATCATATCCAATCCGTGTCTCATCCAGTAGCGTACTCATTTCATCAACTAGAAACGAGTCCATGGATTGAAATGATATGATAAGAAGAAAAACCAGAGAAAAACGTTGTTGAATTTTTTGTGCCATCCATTCATCTTTCATCAATACATAAATAAGTTTACAGTACTTTATAAACTATAAAAGCTGGAGATACTTCTCTGCATAACATACCTATTCAGCCACTTTCACTACCTTAATTATCTTGTTTTTATGATTATGATTATAGACAATAGAAAACTTGTAGAAGATGAACATGAGAAGAATGAATCGAGTGATTTCATTTATTCTCTTTTGATTGTGTTTATATATTTCTGTCAACAACTATTAACAGACTTAACAAAAAAAACTAACTCTAACTGTCATAACTACTTCTTGAACTTCTTGACTTCTAAGACTCCAACAAACTCCTCTTGTCTTAGGAGTCTTGAGACAATCCAGCCTTGTTACACAAATACTCAAATCTCCTTCCTTGTACTGCTTTAGTGAATAGGTCTACAATTTGTTCTTCTGTTTTGCAGTATACTAGTTTAATCTCTCCTCCTTGCTGGATGTCTCGCACAAAACAACATTTCAATTTGAAGTATTTTGTTCTCCCATGAAATACTGGGTTTAGAGAGATTATCATTGCAGTTTTGTTCTCTATCAACACTTCTGTACTCTTCTCCAGTGAAATGCACAGCTCCTCTATAATTTTCCTAAGCCAAATAGCTTGATTCATAGTAGCAGTGGCTGCAATAAGCTCTGCTTCAGCTGTAGATTGAGCTACCATACTTTGCTTCTTCAATCTCCATGAGAAACATCTTGATCCCGAGCTGAAACAATAACCAGAGGTGCTCTTCATATCATCTGAAGAGCCACCCGAATCACTGTCTGAATACCCTCTTAACTTCAAACTTCCTGTTTCGTCGTACTTGAGACTAAAGTTGTAGGTTCCTTTGAGATATCTTAGGATTCTCTTAGTTGTTGTCGTATGTAATTCAGTTGGTGCAGCCATGAACCTTGAGAGCATGCTTACTACAAACTGAATATCTAGTCTTGTAAAGGTTATGTACATCAAGCTTCCAATGAGACTGTAACATCCCATTACTTGTGGGAGGGTTAGAATGATAAATGTGAGTGATTAATGAGAGTTAGACATGCATTTCCATGTTCATGCATAAAAATGCCATACAATTATACATGAATAGTGAATTGATTTGCACATGAAAATAATTGTACATGCATTCATGAATAATTCCGGGTATAATTGGATTGATTTGAGAATTTTGAATGTTTT
>JANSVB020000425.1:2478323-2489323 GCA_025504935.2 Erythroxylum haughtii | reverse complement strand
GCCTTTATAACGTTTCATTCAAACACATAACCACCTTGGTAGTTATATGAAAGATAATGACTTAAAAAACCCTTCATGGGTGTATTATATGTCATCAGAAACAAAGATGGAGAATAGCATAAACCAAATGGTTCAAAAGGCAATCAAGGCTAAGGATAAGAAGAACGACTGAGAGTACCTAGAGATGAACAGTCATACAAATGATCGCAGATAGCGAGTTCTACATATTAAAAATGTATACGTCAAAAGAGAACAAAGAGTAGAGTGTGAAGAGCAAGAACTTAGTAAACTGTTGATATCTCTTATCTGGTATGAGATTGCTTCTGCATGCTTAGAATATGAGAGGGTTTCACGAGGCTTTTAAAAACTTCAAAGTTCCCAATCCTAAATGGGTAACGATTGAAGACACTACAATATGAGGGAGAGGGATTTTACCCCTCTAAAAAACGTTCCTGTCTTGTTAGTTATTCTGCTTTGGTGTCAACGTCGTCGTTTCTTGGTTACTTGGTTTCAATACTTCTTGCACTCAAAAGGTAGAATCCCCGCTTCAAGCGCTCTTACACCCCAGCCTGATAGAATTGTAAGGGGTAAATAACGGTTTGATTTTACTTAATTTATTAGAAAGACGGTCAGTACCTGATGGACATAAGAATCACTACATTAGATAAACTCTCACGGTATTACTGTCAAGACTTGAACATGAAACCTTACACTCCACTTATGTTTTGGATGAAACGTGGTCATCTTTCGTAAAGAGTTGTAATAGAGTTTACTCTCCATATGTTATTTCATTAATTTCTAATCATTAATTCATTTTTTTAAATTCTAAAAAAGTTCAAAACTTCTTTCAAAAATTAAAACACATTCCTTTGACAAAAAGTAAAATTTTTCCAAAAATTTTGTTTAAAGAATATGAGGTTTTTTTGTAAAAATTGAAATAAATTAATTATTATATGTTATATGTAGATGATCACATAATGATTAAGCTCATAATTTATTTATATGGATAAGATAATGATTAAGAAGAATTATAATAATTTGCTTAGATTTTGATAAATTTGACTCCTCCTTGTTTTGATTTGCACATATGGTTAACGAAAAGGAAGAAAAGCCTTCTTTAATTAAATAACATTTTTGAAGAACTATATAATGGTATCAGTGGGAAATGGTGAAAAGAGAAATATGAAAAGATGGACTCGTGGGACCACAAGAGAAGAGCCATCGGAAACTTCCAACTGTTTGAGATCTCTATTGATGCAGCAAATCGAATGGCTAGACAGCATCGATCACTTAAAGTATTGTGGGCCCTCGTGATGTGATATCGTCCGTAAGTTGAATGCAGAAATTGGCAACGTGGCAAAAGCACAGACGTCCAATAGCTAACGCAAAGGACGAAACAACGAGTACGCTAGAAAAAACCCCAGTACAAGAAAATAACGTAAGGGCGTGCATCACCAACATAGGCTCGCAACCACGCGAAAAGTAGCGAAGCGAAACCCGGACGTGTCCTTGTGAAAAAAACCGGATTTCATAATCGTCGATAGGTCCGGGACTTTTTGTAGATGGAGGATGGTTTTGGTTTGTGCTGGTTTTTTCTCCGTCAAAAAAAAGGAAACAGCCGCGTGATAAACGCTTAAAACGCCATTCGAGCTGCGCCAAACCCTAATTCCGGCCTTCGATTCCTGGCTTTAATATTCTCATCTCCATTAAAGAACGTAAGTTCTACGCTTGTTTACTTTTTTCTTAGTCTTTGACCCTTTGTTTCTGGTTCTGATTCTTCAGTGTATTAATTTGATTCTTGTTGTCTTTTAGTTCGGTCAGATCGGTCACTTTGACCGAGTGTTCGGCCTGTGTCAGTCTTCACGCATCTGTGATGGTTTGATCATTGGTTGGCTGTTAATTCGTGGTTTCTAGTTGAGAAGATTGCTAGCATGGATTTGGTGACAAGGTGTAAGGTATTTCAATTTCATTTTTTTTCGTTATTTATGTTTTTCTTTTTCATATCGTTTGAACAAATATGAATTCAAATTACTAAATGGTTTAGTTATTTGAAGTTAATTGGTATCGGTTGTCTAATGCTTCTGTTGGTAGTATATAGTCGGTTATGCAGATTGGAAATGCGGAAATGTGAAATGTTTTTCCATTAATCCAACTTGTGGTTGAGCTTTGTGGGGTTGACTGCGGTCATTTGGGCTGTTGGTTTATTTGCTTCCTCAGTTTTCTTGGTTGTGGTTCTTGTGCAAGTTCTTTTGTATAAAATTAGATTGTGGGTATTTGTTACAAATGGGGTTCTATAGTTCCCTCGGTGGATGCTGGTCTAACTGGTCCTGTCCCATGAGTTAGGAACTTCTATGTACGTGAGTGATCATTGGTTCTAAGCCTTCAAGTCATCGCTCTATTGCTGTCTCATTTCACGCTCACAATAGAAAGGCTCCTCCCTTTCTTGTCTTCTATTCTATCCATAAGTCAAACTCCTGTTGAAGCTCCTCTTAACTACAACCGAGTTTACTTTATGTACATAGCAGCAGTGACAGTTGTTGTTGCTGTGTTCTTGGCTTTGACTGTGTTCATTTACTATCTGGTCAAGTGATCTAGTTAAGATGTTTTTTCCTTTCTGTCTAATATGCTGAGCTATGTTCAAAATTTTGCGGTAGGATAAGTTGGCATATTTCAGAATAAAGGAGCTTAAAGATGTCCTAACTCAATTAGGCCTATCAAAGCAGGGGAAAAAACAGGTCAGATTCCTTGAGCATTTGTATACTTTTCTTCACTTCATATTGTCATGATTGCTGACTGAATGTATTTGTCAAGCATTGAGTTTCAAGTTGCTGAATACTTGTAGCCTTGGGTTTACTTGTTCTGATGAGTTGAAGATTCATACGTGTGGTTGGATTTCCTTGAATGACATCATAAGCAATACGTTATACTATTTCAGCAATGCATATGTGCGCGGTGACATTCTCTCTTTGTGCATTAACCTTTGCTGTATTTAAAATGTGTAGGAACTTGTTGACCGGATATTATATATTCTCTCTAATGAGCAAGGTAATGTACCTTATTACTGGCAAGCTTTAATATGCCTTATTGCTTGCAAGCTCTCTTTTTGGTATTAAAAAAATTTATTTGGTTAATCTAGAGCATTTTGTCTTTCTTGTTTCTGTTGTGATTTGGCTTGCTTAAACCATGAACTCAAGAGTCCCTATCAGCAGTCTGTGACCTTATATGTTTAACATATTATTGATTAGTATTTATGCATTTCATTTAGCGAGATATAATATTCTTGTTAACTTTATACGCTTTTAGACATGTTGCTGCGTACATATTACTTGGTAATAAAAACAGCTAATTGCTCAATCAATTGGTTACTCTTTCACATCATTGAAACTCCTTGTTCAAAACATTTTTATATTACATTTTGTAGACATTTTTTACTACATAAATAACAATTACTTATGTATTAGAGAATGAAAATTGCACATACAGTTCTATCCATTGGCACAATGCTTATGATTGGAATCATTTTAAGTGTACGAAAGCACAAATTGAGTGGATATCTCAAGTTAAGCTTGAGAACCAGAACTCTTTAATGATATAGCAATATGGGGAGTAATGGTTCTTTGTGAGTTCTTTTCCTGCTAGCTGACGCTTATGTCGTAGAAGCCATGAAAGATGTCCTCTTCAGTATATGTTTTCTAAACAACATGCTACTCCTTTGGGATTCTTTCTAGCTGAATTCCCCTTTTGAAGCTGCTTACTGTTTCTGATGGTTTAATCTACACTTGTTGTGTTTTTCTTTTTTCAATTTTTAGTTCGCACATGTTTTACTAAAGTTTATGCTACTCCTTTGGGATGCTTTCTAGCCAAATTCCCCTTTTGCGGCTGCCTATTGTTTTTGATAGTTTAATCTACAATCATTGTCGTTTTTCTTTTCTCAAATTTTGATTCATAAACATTTTTTCTACTATTATACTGACCTCATTTCTTATTCGTGGTCTTTTCATGAATTAACATTGTCTTTAGTTTCACTCTTTATAGTTGCAAGGATGTGGGCAAAGAAAAGTGCTGTCAGAAAGGAAGAGGTGGCCAAACTAGTTGAAGACACTTACAGGTTCATCATTTACATATGTGTCCCATTGAAATATTTCCACGTTCAGTAAAGCTTTCTATATAATTTGTTTGAAGTTTTAAGAAACTTCAATACTGGCCTTTGTTCAACTCATTCACATGCACCTTCTGTTTTTGTATTTAGAAAAATGCAGGTTTCTGAGGCAACTGAATTGGCATCAAAGGGGCAGAATGTTGTGGATAATAGTGCTACAAAAATTAAAGGAGAAATTGATGATTCCACTATGAAAGTACGCTGTCCATGTGGCAGCCCATTGGAGACGGAGTCAATGATTAAGGTTTATACTTAACATCTTAGATTCATTCCTGTTCTTGTAATTGTATTTGCACGCAAGTTGTAGATAGGTATTGCAAATTTCATCATTGTTAAGGGAATTGTTTCATTTTCAAAGTATAGTAGGTGTGATTTAAGTTTTTCAGTTGTAAAAGATCACCTGTTTCTCTATAGCGTGTTTTTGGGTAACATATATCAACTAGTTTAACAGAATTGCATATCTTAGCATCAGAGCAATGTCTATACCCTTCAGCAATTAAATATCCATTTCTTTTTCATGATGTTATTCATCTTTATTATTTGTGTTATTTTTTAATTGAGGGGATGAATATACACATATATAGAAACATTCTTGGAAGCCTTATCCTAGTAGTAAAGGAATTCCCAACTGAAATGTCCAAAATAGAATTAAATCGTATGCTAATAAGCATAAGCATGCTTTGACACAAAGACAGAATGGAAAAACGATGGTCACAAATCCCAAGTTTGTATACAAATTACTTAAGTTCAAGTCCTAAGCAACTAGGATAAAGTCAATTTTAGCTTTTGTTGTCTTTGTTGTAACTCCAACTCTTACTCCTTATTCCGCCAGCTTAAAGCTTGTGGTTGAGTGATTTCCTCCCTTTGTATATCTTTTTTCGTAGCTCTTTTGCATCACTTTCATTCTGCATCCACCTTTTTGGGTAAAGCTGTCCATATCATGCTGCTAATGATATGTGCCTTTGATTGGCAGTGTGATGACCCAAGATGCGCAGTCTGGCAACATGTTGGTTGTGTTATTATTCCGGAAAAACCCATGGAAAATGATCCACAACTTCCAAACCTGTTCTACTGTGAAATTTGTCGACTCAGCCGAGCTGACCCGTATGTATATTAATGCTCACTTAGTTATCTTCTTCCTGTTTCTTTCTTTTGCTCATTTTCAGAATTTTCCTTTGAAGATCTTGTAATTGCACACCACGAGACTTAGCCATAAGAGGCTGCGTAAATAATTTATGTTTTATGGTTATGCTCACTGTTTTAATTTTTGTCAGTCATCATTATACTTGCTTTATTGTCAAACTATTTTCTTCTCTTTTACTTATGAAGGATGGTATTAATGGTTAATCTTCACTCTTCATTAAATTTTAAATTCCATACATCTAATGGTTAATTCCTCAAAACAACTGCAAAGCAATTGAACTGTATTATCATAATTCATTATTGGCTAGGAAGGTTAACTTATGCAGTTAGAAGTTCGAATGCAGTTCCAAGTATGTGGTTTAAATGGTTCTTCGTTGAGGGCAACTTTGTGACTTGGTTGTTGAGACAATGGAAAATGATTTCCATGATCATTGGCGAACAATGAATCATTTTCTCTTTTTGTGGTCCATTTGAAAGGTAGCATAACAATCTTATGGAGTGGTTTATGATTCAAACCATGGTTCAGTTGAGAGTTTTTATCTTCATCTCTGTCAGTTTGGGGCAAATCTTGATGAATGTAAAAACTTGCTGGTCTTTGTTCTTCTTTTTTCAATTATAATCCCCTATTTAAGATATTGGAATTCTTTGCATGCTTTCTCCTCAATTTCACTGTCTTAACATGTTTCCCCACTTTCAGTTTTTGGGTTACAGTTGCCCACCCTCTCCTTCCTGTAAAGTTGGCAACTACAAGCATTCCAACTGATGGGTGAGTTCTTTATGAATATTCTTCTTTGCTGTTTCAATGTACTTTCAAATTATGAATACATTTGCTTCATATCATCAACTCAACAAGTATATCATTTACTTCATATCATCAATTCAACAAGTATACTCAACATAGTTAGCTTTCCTAGATAATGTGAGCCTTGTAACTTACTCAAATTGTTTGCGTAAAGTTTCTGTTGAGTTTTGATTTCACATTTCGTGGTGCCTAATTAGTGGAAGACAAAAGTGACAACTTAATTGTCATGTTTGAATTATACCTTGGTGTCTTCGTTGTGTAAACATCATCTGTTATCAGAAAATATGCTGTTTCATGAGACGTATAGCTTGCGAAAAGCCTGAACTGGAGTTAATTTAATAGTTGACTTTTTATTATAAATTTCACCTTCCCTTTATCCATTGATAAGAAGCATCATCAGTTGGCATGCATATTGATGAAGTATATATTTTTCCCTGTTCTTCTAGCTCAAATCCTGTACAAAGTGTGGAGAAGACTTTTCATTTGACACGGGGAGACAAGGACTTGTTAGCAAAACAAGACTGTGATGTTCAGGTTTGGTGTTACGTGCTTTCGACTTGTGTTACTTGATTAAACTTCAGCTGATGGCTGGCCTGTTATGCTTTACATTTCAGGCTTGGTGCATGCTTTTGAATGACAAGGTTCCTTTTAGGATGCAGTGGCCACAATATATGGATCTACAGGTTAATGGTATAGTCGGTTAGCTTTTTAGTTCTCATGGTGTCTATCAATCTCAATTCCACAATTCAGAACCTTTTGTTTTTGAACCTATCTCATCTCCTCAACTCAGAATTTTAGTATTTGGATCCATTTTTAACTTGTTCAGATCTTTGCCGTTCTCAATGCCAATATTGCTAATTGAATCCATGTATAAGCTAGTGTAGCATACTTTCTCTTCTATTGTGGCTAGTAGTTATTTCTGGATACAGAAGTAAGACAAAATGTCCATGGATATTTTGGATCTTGGTATCAACTAAATTTGTTGCTTGGGACCTGCAGGTATGCCTGTACGTGCTATTAATAGGCCTGGATCACAATTACTAGGGGCTAATGGTCGTGATGATGGCCCAATTGTGAGTTTATTCCTGGACACTGAGTTTTCATGCAGCTCCTTCATTGCTGATCTAGATATTTATTCCTGAATACAATTTATACTTCCCTCGTCTTATAGATTAGGTCTTTTACAAGAGATGGAATCAATAAGATTTCACTAACTGGATGTGATGCACGCATATTCTGTTTAGGAGTAAGAATTGTCAAGCGACGAACTGTTCAACAGGTATTTATAATTTACTTTGGACTTGGTGATAGTAAAGTAAATGATATTTTAGTTGTGTAAAATGAGTAATTTGCAATCCCTCAAGTTGTAGTTCTCTAGTTTGGGATCATGTGATGCATACATTGGTACCACAGGTAGAGAACTCATCCTCATTTTCAGTCTTTGTGCTTTTAATCACCAAAGTGAGTGTTCACTGCATTGTTTTGATGCTGCATACTATATGATTATTGGGACCCTGCCAAATTTTGTTTCACACAGTTGTTTTACGATCTGTCCTTGTCAGATACTCAACTTAATTCCTAGGGAGTGTGATGGTGAGCGGTTTGAAGATGCGGTTAGTCGTGTTTGTCGTTGTGTTGGTGGTGGAACAACGGACAATGCTGACAGTGACAGTGACCTAGAAGTTGTTGCAGATTCTTTTACTGTTAATCTACGTTGCCCTGTAAGTTACGTCTGATTTTAGCTTAAAAGTTTCTAATGAGTGCTATTTTCAGTTCAATGTGCATCCAGTTTGAATATAGGTAAATGCATTATATACTAAAGATTAAGAACGTATTCAGAGTTTCCTCCTGTGGTTGCTAGGCCCTCATCATTGATGATCAAACTGATGCATGTTCTGCTTCGCTATTGTTTATAATGCTGAAAATATTATGAGAAATGAGGAAGATTGGTTAGGATGAAATTGGCTTACAGTGGCTCCAGTAGCAGATTATTGTTCTGTGAAGAATATAAAGCAAGTCTAAAAGAATTTTATGGCCTGTGGTATAATAATTCTCAGGGTCCAGTGCTGACTATGGTATTATGGTCTTCCTAGATTATCAGGAATGTATCTCAACCCTAATCTAGCTTCTGCTGGGGTCGGTAATTTTTCTGCTAATCTGCCTTTAATAAACAAAACACTATATTAATATCCTACCATTATTTTCCCAGCTTCTTCATATGTTTCATCCTCATTAGATATGCTTTGTTCATTATATCCTCCGCTTATGCAAGTCTTCTTATCATTTTCAATGTTAGTTTTGGGAAACTCTCTGTTGCCTTCTGGCCTTTGTCAATATGAATTTTAGTATACTAAATTTGTGATCATTGTGTGTTTCTGCGTTGAAGAATTACCTCACTGTTTTTGGCATTTGGATTAGTGCTCTTAATTTTGGTTGGAGGATTAGTGCTCTTAGTTTTGGTTGAATGTTGTGGTTTTTCTTTCGAAATTGCCATCAAATGTTTAATATAATCGATCTTTGTATCTCAATTTCTAGATGAGTGGTTCGAGAATGAAGGTGGCAGGAAGGTTCAAACCTTGCGTTCATATGGGCTGTTTTGATCTTGAAGTTTTTGTGGAGCTAAACCAGCGTTCTAGGAAGGTAAACAATTGTTGATTTCTAATCATTTTTCTTCCTCCATAAGCCCTTTGTCTCTGAGCCAGAAATGACCTCCATGCAGTGGCAGTGTCCCATTTGTCTCAAGAACTATTCACTGGAAAGTATAATAATTGATCCATATTTTAATCGCATAACTTCCAAGGTACTCTTCATTTAGTTTATATTGGTCACAAGGATAGGGTTTGTTAATTGATTAGGTGTACTAATCAATAAAACTATTTGTATATGTTGTTTACTTGATGGCATAACAGATGCGCCATTGTAGTGAAGATATGACTGAGATTGAGGTGAAGTCTGATGGCACTTGGAGAGTAAAGACCAAAAGTGAGGCTGAGCGCAGGGATATTGGAGAACTAGCCCAGTGGCACAATTCTGACAGTACTCTTTGTGTGACTAATGATGGAGAAATCAACTCGAAAATGGAGATGATAACTCAGATCAAGAAGGAAGGTGTTTCAGAAGGCCATCCTGGTAATGGTTTGAAACTTGGAATCAGGAAGAATCGCAATGGTTTTTGGGAAGTTAGTAAGCCCGATGATATGAATTCTTCCTCTTCTGGTAATAAATTTCAGAAGTTTGAAAATTGTGAACAGAAAATTATACCTATGAGTAGCAGTGCCACAACTAGTGGTCGGGACGGTGAAGATCCTAGCGTAAATCAGGATGGTGGTGGGAATTTTGAGTTCCCAAACAATGGGCTTGAGCTTGATTCTTTGTCTCTAAATGTTGATTCAGCATATGGATTTACTGACCGAAATGCTTCTGCACCTGATGCAGAAATTATTGTTCTTAGTGATTCAGATGATGACAATAATGTGCTGGTGTACAATAATAATCGATTGGATGCTGGTGGGGCTGCCTTTTCAGTGCCTGCAGGAATGGCGGATACTTATCCTGATGATCCTACTTTAGGTGCTGGGAATTTACTCTACAATGCTAATGACAATGACTTTATGCCTCTCTGGTTACCTTCTGGGACTCAAGGAGCTCCAGGATTCCAATTATTTAGTTCAGATATGACAGACCAATTGGGTGATCTGCAACATGGTTCTGTCAACTGTCCCACCACAACAATGAATGGATACACGTTGGCCTCAGAGACCCTCATGGGAACTACTGGTTTAGTGCCAGATTCTTCTGTTAGTCGAACTGAGGCAGATATGAATGATGGCTTGGTTGATAATCCATTGGCATTTGGTGGTGAGGATCCTTCACTTCAGATTTTCCTTCCAACTAGGTCTTCAGATGCATCCTTGCAGTCTAATTTGAGGGACCAAATTGATCCGTCCAATGGCATCCAAACTGAGGATTGGATCTCCCTTAGCCTTGGTGGTGGTGCCACTAGCAGTAACGGTGATTCAGTTCCTAGAGATGGGACAAATCCGAGGGGGCAGATTTCATCTGGAGAATGTGGCATTGAACCTCTGGCTGACGCTGGTTTGTTTCTTTTCCATTAGTTCTATTTTGTTGATAGTTTCTGGAGGAGGCTTGCATGCAATTACATGTCATTGCTAGCAGCGGCAATGTTGTCCACTGTATTTAAATGGGGTTGTGAGATACAAGTCTTATTTGTTTTTGTCCTAGTTTTGGTTGCATAAGTTTACTGTCTTATTCAATTTTTCATGTGTTGCTTTCAGTTTTCTGATTGTTATTGCTCCTGCAGCTTCTTTACTTCCTGCTATGAACCATAAATCTGAGAACGCAAGTCGGCAAAGATCTGACAGTCCTTTCTCATTTCCTCGACAAAAACGCTCTGTAAGACAGCGTTTGTATCTTTCTATTGACTCAGACTCTGAGTAGAGAAGAGCCTGTTTGCTGAGATAGTCATTTTCTTAATTTTGAATTTTTCGGGGACAGAAGACATTTCCTGGAGTGATTCCGTGACTAAAGTTCAAATCATGATGTTAGAAGTTGAAGAAATTTAACATATGCCCTGCATGACTATGGATTCTTGAATGGTGATGTGAAGCATAAGCAATCGAAAGAAGTTGTCATAATTTCTTCCTTAAAGAAAACATTGCGTTGGCCCCTGCAATATTTTACTGCAGTTGTTGATCCAAAGCTTTGGGCACCGGTTTCAAGGTTAGGCAGCATAACCCAGTTTCTACTGCTGTTTGTTCTATCAGAGTGTGGTCCATAGTAGCACATCCTCCCTCTCATTTAGTCAGTTGCTCGCTAAAATTGTACAGTACATAGGCAATGAATATGAAGATTGGATTGAATTCCATTGGTCAATAG
>JANSVB020000425.1:2338251-2355621 GCA_025504935.2 Erythroxylum haughtii | reverse complement strand
CAGTTCAGTAACTTATTCTCTAATAATCACCCACACATTAGTTGAAGTATCTCTATACTTTAATTAATGAGATCAATTACTTTGTTCATAAGAAAGAAACATAATGTATACTAGTTTTACCGTTTCAACAATATCTAGTGTTGATGAAACTACAACTAGGAATATTTAGGAATAACACATAAGTGTAAATTGAATCTCATAATTATGATCTCATTATAATTTCAGTTACACAGTAATTATTCCAATGATTTTATCTTTATGAATAATAATTAAATAATTAACAAATACATAGAGATAAAGAATGCCTTTAATTAATTAATAATAATGTCATACAAATATTTACAACCAAAATAAATTGGTTGCAAAGGCATAAACTAACAAACAGAATCATTATTCAACCAGATTTTCCTAAGACCCAAACCTCCTGACTCTTTTGGCTTGCAAACAGTTTCTCAATTAACCAAACTTTTCTTATTTTGCTCGGCATTGGAGCCCCACAAAAAAGCATGAATAATTTTCTCAAGATCATCACATAATTGTCGAGGAAGTCTCACCATTTGCATGGCGTATATGGGTAAAGCTAATAGTACCGACTAGGTTAAAGTGATTATACCTGTAAGGATATTTTGCACTCCAACCTTCAAGCCGCTTCTGCATTTTATCAATGATAAACTGGTATGTTCTTTTGGAGGTTCTCTCATGGATAAGAGGCACACTGAGGTTTTTTTCCCAAATTACTAGTAAGTTGAAATCCCAGCTTTCTACTAATCACAAGAGCCAAAGATCAAGATAAATTCTTGGAACAAAAACACCACGTCTTTTCTTTGCTCACCTTTTAACCAGAAGCCGAACAAAAAATATCTAGAATATCCTGTATAATCATCACCTGATCATTCTTCACTTTGGCAAACAAAATAAGGTCATCAGCAAAGCAAACCTAACACGATGTTATACCATTCCTAAATAAGTTAAATGAGCTACATTTGAAAACACATTTGAGTTGATAGATAATCAAAATATTTTATTTTAGTGAGCAATAAAATTTTATTTTTTATCTACGTTAAAATTTATACTACAAATCAACAACTAATTAGCTATTTATAATCATCACACACCTATAAATAGTATGTATCTCTTTTATTCATGAGTTTTTACATAAATAATTTAAATATATTTTTTAGAAATTTTATTTACTAATAAAATGAATGTTAGGTCATTTGTAATTTATAGGTTAGGCCTCTCTCTAATTTTTTTTTGGTTGCCCATAAGGTGTCCTAAGCGGGTCTTAACTATGTGAAGGCACCTTTAAGCTATCCACACTCACATTAATCCCCGCTCGAGCCAGGTAGGTTCTTTACGGGAGGCAAAGCTCTGACTTCAAATTTTAAACGGCTGCATACATGAGAAGCATTCGAACCCGCGACCTCACTTAAGCCAGAAAAACCCCTTACCAACTCATCTGCGCGTTAAGATTAGGCCTCTGTCTAATTTGATAACTAGGTTCACTTTCTCGTTTCGTTTTATTAGCATCTCTTGGTTCAAAACTCGATTTATTGGTATCTCTTGGTTCAAACTCAATCCAACCTAATAACTCCCTTAAATAAATTAAATGAACCATGTTTAGAAACACGCCTCAAATTGGGTTGACATATAATTAAAATATGTTAGGCTTTTAGCAGGTAATAAATCGCTAACTAATTAAAATATATTAGGCTTTTTATTTTTTATTTACAACAAAAATTTTACTACAAATCACCAACTAATTAACTATTTATAATAATCTCATACTTATCAATAGATTAGACTAATTATACTCATCAGCTTTTATATACAATAATTTTAAACAAGATCTTTATTTTTTTAGAAATCAACTTTTTTTAATTTTTATTTGCTGATAAAATGAAATTTATGTCACTTGTAATTTGCGAACCGGGCATCACACTCTGGCCCTATCTCTGACTTGATAACTAAGATCGCTCTCCGGTGCAGTTTTATCTTATTTTAATTTGGCATAGAGATGTGACCACTAAGAATGACAATGAACTAGGCTGAGCCAGAATGACCTTGACCTGATCCGATCTAACTTGACCAAGTTATGTCTGATCAAGTAATAACGGCTCGTGGACTGGTAAACCCAACCTTAACCTATTGAGTTCAGACAACCAGATTGCCATCCCGGTGACCTGCACGTCTGCCTATGTTTTACAAACCAAGCTGCCTTGAAAAAGTGAAGGGAGCAGAAATGGAACAGCACTTGGTCAAATACGTGCGAGGTTGCCCAAAGAGTGGTCTAAACCGGCGGGGAGAGGCCACTCAAGTGTCTTTCGTGTCACAGGATTGACTTTCCCAGTAAATGTTTTTGCAACTCACTCTTAAAACTTTTGTAGGAAATGGTTGGGTTAGAAATACTTTCATCTCTTTTTCGTTTATATCGACTCATTTAATTTTAAATTGTTCTGAGCCAACCATTTCTTATGCTCTAAAACACTCGAAATGACATTCGTTTTTAAGCGGGTGATTATGGAAAATTTTCAGACTGACGTACGGCAATATGTAATCATGCATGCTTCCCTTTGAATTAACCCACAACAAATAATGTTATTCTATTTTAATTTTCCATCCACTCTTGAAAAATATTTATTGAATATTCCAATTTCATTTCTGCGCTCTACTTGTGTTCAATCCTCAACGCAACAAGAGTTGACAAATAGCCGCAGGATAGGGGCTCAGGTACGGCCCAGATGATTACTGTTGTCCGTTTAAAGTGCCATTATTTGGTCAGAAACGATGTCCAACTCGTGTTGGAATTGGTACGGCCTGATTTCTTTATTTGTGGGTGTGGTGTGATAAATAGATTCGTTACTCTTTTTTTTTTGAGGGAAAGATTCGTTACTCTTACTCTTCTCGATTTTCTAATGACTCTATGTGTTGCATGTACATTGTCCGAGTATAGTAGAAGCACATGGATAGAATTTATGACCAAAATGTGACTTATTCAGATTGGAACTTCAGAAATGCGGATGAATTTTTAATTTCGAATCCTTTAAAGCAACTTTTTCAGTTACCTTACCCACCCATCGAAGATTGACGAGATGACGATCGTCAAATAAGATAAGCCATGTTCTGGTCAAAGAAAACTCTCGGCACGTAATGATTTGTTTAATGGTGGCCAGTTACATCAAGCCAAATCCATATACACGTATCTCTGTTCAAAAGAGAGTCACAGTTTTCATTCGACGACTATATTGACTACTTCTTTGTCACTTTTCTGTTCGTACTTCTTATTGGTTCACACACGTTGCCTTCAGTATAAATGAGAACTTATGAGTGTTTCAATTGATTACTACTACTATAGTGTATCGCGTCCTCCTGTTCAGCTTCTTCTGTTCTCCTTCTTCACGTTCCTCTCTCTCTTTATTCTCTAACTAGTCCTGGAAACTTTTGTTTGGTTGGCGCATAGTTGGAAACTGCAACCATGGCTGGAGGCACTGAAGCGAGATCTTTGGAGGAAACTCCGACGTGGGCTGTTGCCGCAGTCTGTTTTGTTTTGGTTTTGATTTCGATAATTATCGAGCACATCATTCATCTTATAGGAAAGGTAATGGTCATAATCATGAAGAGAGCCCTTTAGGAAGCGTTTGGTTCTGCAACTAAGTTGTTGTTATGATTTTGTTGCACCTTTTTCAGTGGCTAAAGAAGAAACGAAAGAGAGCTCTCAATGAAGCTCTTGAAAAAATTAAATCAGGTAAACCCCATGTTCGTTGCCATCTTATAATTCCCAAAATATTTGGAAACAAATCAGAAGCAATAGTAATAATTGATGTGATCATAATTGTTTTCTTGCTTCAGAGCTTATGCTTTTAGGATTTATATCCCTTCTCTTAACGGTGGGACAAGGGCAAATATCCAAAATTTGCATACCAAAGAGTGTTGGTGCTTCATGGCACCCATGCAGTGAGAAAGAAGAAGAAGAATTATCAGGAACAGATAATTCTGAAACCCGTCGGAGACTTCTCGCCGTATTAGCTTCTGGTGGAAGCGTTCGACGAGTTTTGGCGGCGGCATCCGATGACAAATGTGCTGGACAGGTAAGAGTCTTCCATATGACCAATTTCATTGCATTCTTTTAACTTCTCTACCTCAAAAGAACTCTGCCACCAACTTTTCCCAGAAATAGGAATATATAAATAGCGACGTCTTAATTTATTTCTAGCTAACGTCGTGATTTCTTCAGTCCTAGTTTAACATAGAATCGAGCACCGATTTGGAGGAATATGTAATGATGATATATGAGAGATTTCTTGCTGGGCTGGCGCATAAAAATATTCTGATGAACACACAAAGAAAATACCAGTTATGTCTTGCTGCTCTTGCACCCATTTAGCTGAAAGAACTATACTTGGCTTTCCAATGAATGATTTTCATGCCAGTTTTTGCAAGTTATTTCCTCATTGTTATTGACTTGTTTAATGCTGTATAAATAGGTGTATGCATTTGTGTGTTATTTACAACTACTGTACAGCCATTTAAGTTAATTTCTCTATTTGAAAGAACACTATTTTACAAGGTAATTTAAGCTAATATTTGATAATAACTTAGCAGAACAAAGTCCCGCTTGTGTCGTCAGATGGTATTCATCAACTCCACATCTTTATCTTCGTGTTAGCAGTTTCTCACGTCATTTACTGCGTTCTCACTATGGCTTTGGGCAGAGCAAAGGTATTCAAAAAGTAGTAATATATTAGTCCATTTTAATTACTCTTAACTTAACATTACATGTGAAGGTAATGTCCTCTTCATGTGAATTGATTAGATGAGAAGCTGGAAGGCTTGGGAAAAGGAAACAAGAAGTATCGAGTATCAGTTCTCACATGGTTAGTCCAAATCTTTATCCTATTACTGGTATATGCCGTGTATCACGTGTGATTATCGGTATAAGTACCTATGTTGGAAGAGGGTCTACAAAATTCTCACGTTTTACCGTGAATATAACAGATCCGGAGAGGTTCAGGTTTGCAAGAGATACGTCATTTGGGAGAAGGCACTTAAGCTCCTGGACCAAGAGTCCCTTCCTCATTTGGATTGTAAGACTCATTCCTTCTTACTCGTTTATAATTCTTCAGTAGTGATGGAGATGGACTGTGTTCTGATATATAAGCCCTACTTCTTCAGTAGGAGTTTAATCGTGAGTTATTGGCATCCACTAACAAAGTTCAGAGTGCAAATTCACATCTAAAGTTCTAAGCTCAACTCCAGCTTGTGCTTATTGAGATTTGCTTATTATTATATCATTGTTCTCATTCAAGCTTTTGAAATGACTTCCAAAAAACAGGTTTGCTTCTTCAGACAGTTCCTGAGGTCGGTCCCAAAAGTCGACTACTTGACCTTGAGACATGGATTTATCACGGTAAACCACCATGCTCTTAAATGCTTCTTAATATCCAACTTAATTAGCAGTAATAACTTTTCATGTCCAAAACATTAAATTACTCTTATAATTAGTTTAAGCTATATTTATAAACTAATTTTCCCACTTCTACTGACTAAACACTACCCTTTGCTATTCGTTTCCAGGCACACTTGGCACCTCAAAGTCACGCTAAGTTCAATTTCCAGAAATATATTAACAGATCATTGGAAGAGGACTTCAAGGTTGTCGTAGGAATAAGGTTAGTCATCAATGAGTCTTCTGAAAAAAACAAAAATATTTTTAATTTTTATATCCGTACATTAATCATAGTTTGTGTTTGATAAATTTAACTTCCTTTGTCTCTTTTACACATTCAGCCCACCAATTTGGTTCTTCACCGTGTTATTCCTACTCTTCAACACTCATGGTACGTAGCTTAAATTAAAAAAGATAAGTAAATAGTTTACATTCTATGTTAATTCACTTCTTTTTTCATAATCTCTCTTTGGCAGGATGGTACTCTTACCTGTGGCTCCCGTTTATCCCCCTAGTTGTAAGTATACACAGTTAAACCATATCGTTGGCGCATCACTTTGATCCTATTCATGACTGTTGATTTGATGATGCAGGTCATCCTACTGGTTGGGACGAAATTGCAGGTGATCATATCCAAGATGGCGATTAGAATAACTGAACGAGGAGAGATAGTGAAGGGTGTACCATTGGTGGAGCCTGGTGACGAACTATTTTGGTTTAACAGTCCACGCTTCACTCTCTATCTTATTAATTTTGTTCTCTTTCAGGTATCTAAATTAATTACTTATAATTTTGGATTTAAATGGTATTATTACATACTTTATTTCCCTTCAATTAATTGTCGTTTTTATCTTTTCAGAATGCTTTCCAGATCGCTTTCTTCGCATGGAGTTGGGTAAGTCATTGAACTACTAATTTACAAAACTATTGGAATACATAGTCTCTTCTGTATCCTAATAAAACTCTATTTATGCCTCTGGCTTTTCAGTGGCAATTTGGGCTAAAATCCTGTTTTAACGACCATGTCGAGGGCATAGTCATCAGAGTCTCAATGGGGTAATTTCGTGTCTCCAATATCAATTTCTCATATCAAAATTGAAGCTGAAATGTCTCTGACAGACTTGCATCGCCTGTGATTTGTCAGAGTCCTTATTCAAATTCTTTGCAGCTACGTTACGCTTCCTTTATATGCCTTGGTGACACAGGTAATGGAAAATGATGCATTTTAACATCTTGTATTTGTCAATAATGTGACGCTCTGCGTGCTTTATCCAATTGTCTTCAACTTTGACAAATAACAGATGGGTTCATCAATGAAGCCGACCATATTCAATGATAGAGTAGCGACAGCTCTGAGAAATTGGCACCGAAACGCCAGGAGACAAATTAGAGAGAACAAGGGTACTGGTTCTGTAACCCCTTTCTCTAGTAGACCCACCACCCCATCACACTATGCGTCGCCGGTACATCTATTGAAGTACTATCGTGGCGACGTGGACAGCCTCCTGACCTCGCCGGAAAGGCCGACGTCAAGTTTGGAGATTGATTACTTTGACACTGACTCTCCTTCCCCTTCTCACCATCAGAATCTCTATGAAGGATCGTCGTCACACCACCAGGACTACCAGCAGCAAGATATAGAGTTTGGAGATATTGAAAGGAATGGGAATGAGTCAGGTCCAAGCCAAGTTGTACCTATCTCCACGCAATATGAGACTAATATCGTGAGCAAGGAATTTTCGTTTGACAGAAGAAAAAACATGTAAGTACAGAGTGGAAGAAGATAACTATCCGAGAATTAATTGGCTGAGATTGGCAGGGAGAGATGGAGGCATACTGCCTTCTTCTGTTATTTAGAGACATACGAAATGGAGGCAAATCGCTATCAAGTAACAACTTTCAATTGCTTTGTTTATTGACCTGACCAGGTTATAGTTATCTCCTGTACTTTGTATATTCCTTTTAGAACATTAGAAAAGGTCAAGGGTTGTATTGATTTATTCTTCAGATCAAAATATTTGCTAATTGATAAGTTAATATTTCTGACTTATGGCAGTTACGTAAATTGCTGTAATAAGTTAATTGCGATCCAATTGATAAGCAAGATAAAAATTGTAACCATACTTATCCAGTTAAATATTTCTGACTTTGAACGACTAGAAGCTTCAGGGACAGGGACACATGGATCTTATCCGCGTTACTGTACTGCTCCAACTCAACAACCCTAAAAAAAAAACGAATATTAAAAACCCCCGACTTTCTTGATATTTACTATCCTGCCCTCCACCCCTCATTTTCTCATTTCGTCACTTCTCTCATCTTCAATCAGCTTCCTGTAGTCTCCGAGTCTCCCCAACAATGGCCCGAGGTTCTTCTCAGTCCCAAACAACCACATCCTCCTCCTCCGCCACTTCCCGTCCCGGCGTCATGGCACCTCGTGGCTCTGCAGCCGCCACGGCTGGAATGCGCCGCCGACGCGTAGGATCTTCCTCCACCACCTCCGCCGCCGCTGGAGGAGTCGGAGGAGGCAGCAGCAACATGCTCCGCTTCTACACAGATGACGCTCCGGGGCTCAAGATCTCACCGACCGTCGTGCTCGTGATTAGCCTCTGCTTCATCGGCTTCGTCACCGCTCTCCACGTCTTCGGCAAGCTTTACCGGACCAACTCAGGTCCCGTAGCTTGAAAATCCGAGATCCTAATCCGAGTCCGAATATGTTGCCTTCCTGTTGTTTCGGATCTTTGACCATCTAGCCTCCGACACTGTAAATAAGAAACAGGGATTAGTGAATAGTTTCGTCGTTTGGACTCGTTCCGTGTTGATTGTTAGCCGCTTGAGTGTTTGGAATTTCTTCTTTTGTACTTGACCCAGTCTGATCAAGCTATTTGCAGTTCATTTGACGTTTAATTTAGTTTCTTCAATAGTTTATTCCAAACTCTAGAGCATTTTTATCTAGTATACATTGAAAATCTGGTAGATTTGCATAAGTAACTTGTATTAAATATTTGATGGCGTTAATGTAAACATGATGGGGTTGTAGTTTGATTAGGTACGGTGATTTACATATTTAAACCCGTAAAACCTGAATAATTGAGAAAATTAATTTTCAGGTGGAGGTACAAAGTCGTAACCTAATATCTGGTCGGCCTTTATCGCGGTCTGAAAGTTGAGCCTAATCGCTCTTATAACGAACCAAATTAGAACTTAAACATGTGTGGTAAACAATATTACATTTAAAGATTTAATTAGTATTAGATTACATATCTTTAACGATTGAATAAGATTAAAAATTTAAAATATAATTAAAAATATTTATTTATTTTTTGAGTTAATTAAAAATAAACTTTTTCAAATTTTCAATTATAATTTGAATTTTAAAAAATAGTAATTAAATAATTGAACATTTAACTTTTTTTGCAAATATAACTCAAAGTTAATGTCTCCGTTAATAGAGATAACATAACAAGTCATGTTAGACATATTTTCTAACACTTAGTATACCATGTGTAATGGATGAAAAGGTCACAATTTTATAATTTTAATTAATTATTATTAAATGAAACAATTAAATTTTTTTTAAAAAACTAACCGTAATCCATCTAATGTTACTCATCGTAGAAGGAAGCCATCTTTGGTCACCTTCTGCTCACTTAGTAGTTTGCTCACTGTCAATCACCACCTTGCCCATAATCCACAAATCTAGTTGCCCACCATCTGCAAACTTACTTGCCCACTGTCTCCTGGTCAGCTTCATCTTGGTCAGTGATTATAACTTTTGGAGCTTGTCCTCTAATTGCTTTAAGCCAAGTCTGCATTAGCCAATAATATGTTGCAGTACTTTTATCTTAAATCAATTCACATCCAAGCAAAATGAATTGATAATTCTGGTTAACCCTAACAAACAAGAGCTTGATGCATCTTATATTTTTTCCTAACATAGATGGCATCCAAAGACACAATGTCACAAAATTAATGCAGTCCTACCTACTTTGGGCATTGACGCAGAGCTTTAGATTAGAAAATTTATTTATTTATTGTGTTATACTTTTATTAGGACTATAAAGACGTTTTTACCCTTGTTATTAGGTTCTAGGTCATTATAACTCATATAAATACTTCTTTATTGTATTGCGAAAGAACCTTTGTCTATTTTGCAATCAAAATACTCTATTTCTCTTAAAGTTTTGATCTACCTTTTGAGTTCTTTGTAGATCTTGGATTAGATTTGCGTTTTCTATACTTTTAGATTCGAGTACTGCGTTTTCACGCTACATCAGGTGCTATTAGAGCCTTGAAAACCCAAGGTTTGTTCGTTTGACAATGGCTAACACCAACGACGATGTTCGTGGGTTACACAAAGTTTAGGAGTCAATTCGCAATATGAAATGATAGCTGACGTTGATTCAAGACCAGTTGCAAGCATTGTTGCGAGGAGATAACATATGAATAATTGAGGAACCAGTTTTAGGGAAGGTGACCCTGCGAGGCATCCTCAAATTCAAAATCTCATGTCATGAAATCATGAAAATAGTTCCAATGATGAGGAAGAAGTCATCTAACCAAGACGAAGAGGAGACTATGAATATAAACTTAAGGTAGATATCCCATCTTTTAGCAGAGATCTGGATATTGAAGGCTTTCTTGACTGGTTAGCAGAGGTAAAGAGATTCTTCGATTATACGAAGATTCTAGAGGATAGGAAAGTGAAGTTGGTGGTCTACCGTCTAAAGGGAGAGCTTCCGTATGGTGGGGGAATTTGCAGGAGTAAAAAAGGAGAGAAGGGAAAAATTCGGTTTCTTCGTGGAGAAGGATGAAGCAATTGTTTAGAGGGAGATTCTTATCGCCAGATTATGAGTAGTATATTTTCGACACGAATTAGCAGTGTCATCAAAGAGATCGTAGCGTCTATGAATATACAGAAGAGTTTTTGAGGTTGGCAGCCAGTAACCAGTTATCTGAATCTTAACCTCAACAAGCCTCATGCTACTTGAAAGGGTTGAGATCGAATATAAGGGAGAAGATATGAATCCAGATGGTGCTTACAGTGCAAGATGTGAGAAATTTAGCTATGAAAGTTGAATCTATACTGAATGAGAAGCAACGGGAGTTTAAGTGCTATAAAGGTGAGAAGAGTCTAGGCGATAAAGCAAAGGAGGTGGTTACTGCAACCCCTATGAGGAGTAGTGTTGGTAAGGGAAGCACTAATGGTGAAAGCTCAAACAAAGTAGCTCCAAAAACTTCCAAACCTGCCAATCCATATACTAAATCAACTTCATCAAAGTGTTATAGGTGCGGCGAGCCAGGACACAAATCTAATGAGTGTCCAAAAAGGAGAGCAATAAAAAATAGTGGAACAAGAAGAAGAAGATGATGAAGAGGAAATGTGCGGGCTCGAAGGTTATAGTTGGGAACAACAGGGATAAGAGGATGAGGAGACGTATGTGTGTGCCATCAGAAGACTGATGATATCCTGCAAGGATCATGGTGATTTGCAAAGACATAAGCTCTTTCGTACGAGGTGTTGGTGTTAGGGAATCTTTGTGAGTCAATCATTGATGGAGGAAGTTAGGAAAATATTATAAGTGCAGCTACTATAAATAAGTTAAAGTTGACTACCAAGCTACATCCAGATCCTTATAACGGATCAAGGAGGTTAGATAGATTCAGTTTAAAGTACAATGTAAAGTGACTTTCTCTATTAGAAAGTATCAGGATGAGCACTATAGTATAGATGGATGCATGTCAGATCCTGTTGGGAAGACCATGATAGTTTGATGTAGATGCAATGCATTCAAGAAAGAAAAATACATACCATTTTGTAAAAGATGGCATAAAGTATACTATACTTTAGTACCTATCAGTGACGTGAAATCACAAGTGAAGATCCAGAAGTCTTTGTTACAGGTAGAGAATAATCAAGGCAAATTTATTGGTGAGATGAAGGAAATAAAAGAGGTGCATCTGTTAATGGTTAAAGGGGAAGAGCTAATAGGAAGCAAGCTCGAGCCTATAGTACCTCAAGAAGTGTAATCTATATTGGAGGAGTTTGCAGAAGTGAATTTAGAGAACTTACTAGAGGGATTACCACCTATGCATGATATCCAGCTTCATATTGACTTGATTCTATGAGCCAACTTACCTAATATGTCTCATTTCAAGATGAGCCCAAAAGAGAATGAGATTCTGGAGATGAATGGAAGACAACCTTCAAGACAAGAGATGACTTATATGAGTGGATGGTCATACCTTTCAGATTATCCAAAGCACCTAGCATTTTTATGAGTCTTATTAACGAGGTATTGCAACCTTTCATCATGGTTGTTTATTTTGATGCTATTTTTATTTATAGTAGATCTATTAAAGAATATGTGGGACATTTAAGGCATGTGTTCAAGGCCTTAAAAGAAAATCAATTATATGCCAACTTGAAAAATGCCTATTTATAATGGAGAATTTGTTATTCCTCAGATATATTGTGGGAAAAGATGGCATTCAAGTGGATAAGGTAAAGGCCATTAGAAATTGGCCTACATCGAGAACCATTGGAGATGTGAGGAGTTTTCATAGTTTGGCAACATTTTATAGACGGTTTGTTAAGTATTTCAGCAGCACTGTAGCTCCTATTACGGATTGTTTGAAGAAAGGGAAGTTTAGACGGGAAGAAGAGCAAGAACAAAGTTTCGCCCTTATCAAGGAGAAATTGTGTACAACACCGTTCCTAGCCTTACCAGACTTTGAAATGTTATTTGAAGTGGAGCTTGATGTGAGTGGGATAGGTATCGAGGCAGTATTTTATCCTAAGAGAAAAGGCCTGTGGTATACTTCAGTGAGAAACTAAACGAGGCAAGGCAAAAATGGGCTACCTATGATAAGGAGTTTTACGCCAATGTGAGGGCTTTGAAGACATGGGAGCATTACTTAATTGGAAAGGAGTTTATTCTTTATACCGATCAGCAAGCATTGAAGTATTTAGGAAGTCAAAAGCAGTTGAGGACCAATATGCATGCTAGATGATCAGCTTATATTGATAAGTTCCTCTATAAACTTGTTTATAAAGTTAGGAGAAATAATGTAGTGGGAGATGCGTTGAGTTGATGAGTAGTCATGATCAAAATGTTAACAGTTAAGATTGAAGGTTTTGAATACTTGAAAGACTTATATGTTGACGGTGAAGACTTCAAAGGAATATGACAAACTTGTCAAGGAGACAATTCGTATAAAGACTACCACATTTATGATGGGTTCCTTATAAGAGGTAACCAACTATGCCTCCCGCGGACATTAATAAGGGAGAAGGTAATTAGAGACTTACACGGAGGAGGGTTAGTTGGGCACTTGGCATAGGCAAGACACTTGAAGAGGTACATAAAAGATATTTTTGGCCTAAATTGACGAGAGACGTTGTTTCTATTGTTTCTAGGTGCCAGATTTGCCAAACTTATAAAGGTCATGCATCAAACACGAGTTTATACATGCAATTACGTGTGCCTGACAATATTTGGGAAGACTTTTCCATGGACTTTGTATTAGGTTTACCAAGAATGCAAAGGGGCATGGATTCAGTTTTTGTGGTGGTCGACATATTCTCTAAGATGGCATAATTTTTACCATGTAAGAAGACAACAGATGTGACAACCATTATTAAATTGTTCTTCCGAGAGGTGGTGAGGTTCCATAAGGTTCGAAAATCAATTACCTCTGATAGAGATACTAAGTTTCTGAGTCATTTTTGGAAAACTTTGTAGGGTATGTTTGATTCATCCTTGAAGTATAGTAGCACAGCTCACCTATAGACCAATGGACAGGCTGAAGTGGTAAATAGGACTTGGGGTAATATAGTGTGATGTATTTATCATGATAAGCCGAAGAATTGGGATTTTCTTATCACACAAGCTGAGTTTGCCTACAACAATGCTATCCATAACTCTATCGGTCGATCTCCATTCTTTGTGGTTTACACTAAAGTACCAAATCATGCACACCTTATTCAGTTATCTAAAAATGTTAACTTCCATGCGAGCGTAGCAAAGTTTGCTAAAGAAACCCAAGAAATACAAGTAGAGGTGAAGGAATGACTTGAAAAGGCTAATGTGAATTATAAGGCTAATGTGGATCCACATAGGAAGAATCAAGGTTTTAGGGTGGGAGATGAAGAAATGGTGTTTATAAACAAGAATTGGATTATTAAACATCACCACAAGTTGAAGGCCAAGAAGTATGGTCCATTCAAGATCATGAAGAAAATTAATTACAACACATATGTCATTCAATTACCTTCATGATGGATAATATCAACCCAACCTTTAATGTTGCAGATATTTACCCCTACTTATTGGAGTGCAAGTTAGGTTATCTAGGGCATAACTCGAGGTCAAGTTCTTTACAAGTGGAGAGGACTGACACAGTACTTTAGATTGGAAAATTTATTTATTTGTTGTGTTTTACTTTTATTAGGACTACAAGGATGTTTTTATCCTTATTATTAGGTTCTAGGTCATTCTAACTCATATAAATACATCTTTATTATATTGCGGATGAACCTTTGCCTATTTTTCAATCAAAATACTCTATTTCTCTTAAGGTTTTCATCCACCTTTTAAGTTCTTTGTAGAACTTGGATTAGATTTGCATTTTTTGTACTCTTAGATTAGAGTACTACGTTTCCACGCTACATCAGACATCTATCCATGATAAGTTCAATAAATTTTTGCCTAGATCTATGGCATAAAAGAAGTTTGAATTCATATTTTGCATCTTAGTGAAGAATCAAGCAAAATATTAGTATCTGTGTCATCAATTGTCAAATTCTAACCTTTATCAAATGGATTTTTTGGGTCACTCTTTAGACCGATGACACTCTTGTATTCAGTAAACTATCGAGCAATTGTAGCATATATCTTTCTGATTTGTTCACTTACAACCTGGATAGGTAAAAATTTGTGATTATGCTCCTTTCATAAAACTATGAATAATCCATTTCCCATATACCCTTCTCTTCACATGTTTGATTGCTTTACGGTCAATCTCTGAACATGATCATCAGTTAGTCCCATTTTTATGATGTTGCTTGATCTATTTAGAATGTGGTCGGTTAAAGGATTTTTCATACTCTCATTTCGAAGCTTGAACAAGCAAATTTTGCGTCAATGAATTCTCTTAATAAATGATGACAATTTACATAATTATGACCTATCAATTTATTACACATGGTGCCTATTTGTCATAAAACACTTCTGAAGTGACTTGCCTCTATTAACAAAGATTTTGACTTAGATTATAACTGAAAAAAATTAGGGGTTGTGGTATTTAATTACAACTTGCTAAAGTTTGAGTTATTATTGACAAATTGTAGAAAATTTGATATTTTTTATAATTAATACTTATTTTTAATTAACAATAAGACTATTAAATAAAAATTAATTAGTTTATTTAATTTTATAAAATTTGATTAGTTTATAAAAATTAATCAATTAATTAATAAATAGATCGATTTATCACAACAAATATTATTAAAATAAGTCACTACAAGAAAATGGGTGCTCATCGATGGAAATTACCGACAGAACACGCAAACATTCCGTCGGTAATATAATTTACCGACGAATTTGACTGACAGACACTTCCGTCGTTAAAACAATTGTTGATAAACTATTCCGACGGAATGTTGTTTCCATTTGTATATTTACCGATGGAACGACCGAATCTGTCAACATAGTTTACCGACGGTTTATGATAACCGTCGGTGAAATACATACTAATCTATCGACAGTTTCTATCGGTATATTAGTCGGGTCCTTTTTGACGGATCTCCTTTTCCTTCGGTGAAAAACGTTAACGTATATTTACAATTTCCCAATAACCATCGGTAAATTAACATTAGGCAAATACCGACGGTTTACTTCTAACCGTCTGCAAAATGTAACATAATTTAGTAATGAAACCGATCTGTCAGTAATGATTTTCCTTCTTGAAATGCAGCTTGGATTGCTTAATCCAGAGCTCGAAGCTCCTGTACGCTTGCTGAGATCACCTTTAACTTTAGATAAATGACTTGTTGAATGGCAATTGTTTTTAAAATCTCGACGTCAAATTTGATTTCAATGTGAACAACTATAAATTATCCATGCATAATTTATTGATTTGTTTATATATTGATTTTGTTTAAACAGAAAATTAATTGATCATATAAAGGAAAAAGATTTCTTAACTAATAATAAAAACATTAAATTATACATAAATTAAAACCAAATGACAACATCAATCCTATTGTCCTGGTGAGCGCAGATGGTCTGAGTCTCTATCCCTCCCCCTCAACTATTCCATGTCATTTTGGAGCTTAGTTATTACGTCCATCAAGGTCTGCACTGTGCTCTCAAGGTGATGGATACGTTCCACAGTCATCCGTGTAGTAGATGCTGCTATACTGGACATAGAGGACTGCGAATAACATGTATTCCCAAATGAGCTTAGGCCGAAGATCCTTCCACGACTGTCCCTACCACCCACTGCATCAAAATATACCTGGCTCTCATCAACAGCTTGTTCTTCCTGAGACTATCGCTGAATTGTTTGTTGTATTTGGTTCTATTAGGAGGCAATGCTTATATTATAATTAGTAAGTTATAATTATTGAGAATGAATATTAAACCATGAATTTCACATATATTTAGTTCTCTACATTGGTTGTTGACGAATGTGACATCGTCATGCTTCTTAGTGTGAGTATGAATGTCACACCGTTATGCTTCTTAGTGTGAGTATGCAAAAACAACTGACGGGGTGTAGGCCTTATGCCCATAGAATTTTCCTGTATAACAATAAAATGTTATAAGTTAAACTAGAATTTATAAAAAATTCGGCAGAGTCTCCTATATTTTTATGATATTACCCCCTGTTGAACAAAGCAAATTACTCAACACAGCCATATATGACAGCAAACATTTATACCATGATCATTATCCATACTATACATATTTTCATCACAACATTCACACATCAATTTAAATTGAGATATAACAAAGTAAAAAATGAGAATATAAGTGTAATATTTATATACTTACAATTCTCTCTGCATGCTCGTGGTGGGTAATTGATCCTCCCGTATGAATGGAAAGACTGTGTCCCCCTGGGCTACCACGTCTGTTGGTCGAGTTACGCCCTGAGATGATCATAGCCTTAGGTGATATCCAGTACTCTTGCCAACGACTCCATATGACCTCAGAAATATAAGACGATCGTACACCAGCCTTGCATATCGCACTAATAAAGTCATGATAACGTGTACAAGCTCGCGACTCTCATACACTATGCATGACCCCCTTGATAACAAAATTCTAGTAAAAATGTTTATGAAATTAAAAGGAATAAATTCGATAACTTATAATATATTAATATTTATGTTATTAATGTATACAAAAAATGAAAAAAGAAAATTATTTGCATATTATACCTCAAACTCCTGAAAATAAAATGCCTTTGTGGCCTGAGAGATCTTCTTCCATATATAACCCTCAGGATCAATCATCTCCTTAAATGTAGATATCATAAGTCTAGAATATGATCCAGACGGAATCAACCTAATATAAGAACAAGTAATTTTATTCATTTGCAAAAAATTAACCTATAACTTAACGATAAACATATATAGTGTTTCATGCGATTTCACTTACAGTTTATTGACAATTTTTATAAACTTTCTTCCATCAACTCCCTCAGATCCAGGCTGGATCTCGTCTCCTTCATCCGCCATAACAAGTTATTTTATGGATATAAAGAAATAGAAGATTACTATATTGATTAATCAAGTACACTTAGACATTTGATTATTTCTTATATTTTGAGAAACTCATGTTTTAGGTTCTTTAATAACTTATGATCTTATCTACTTTGCAAACGATTTGTTCTTGTACTTATTTTTGTTCTTG
>JANSVB020000425.1:2192157-2205630 GCA_025504935.2 Erythroxylum haughtii | reverse complement strand
ACCAAAGCATTGCAGCAACAATACCAACTGCAGCTACAGCTAAATTGTTCTTCAAAACAAGACTCCATGCACCAGAATTATCCTTGGGAACAATTGCACTCGCCGCCGTGTCGGTGGCAGGCTCCTTCTTGGGCTTTTGGTTTTCAAGTGTCAGTGCGGGCCCCGGAGCTGGAGACAGAGACTTGGGTGCAAAAATGTTGGCAGGAAGTAACACCTTGTCAACCTGGTAAATAGCAAGCTGGTTATCAGAGTAGATGGTGCCAGCTATGCTTGTGATGTGAGTCCTGTAGTGATGTTCCTGAAGGCCCTGAGACTGTGACATTAAGAGATGAATGATTTCTTGTTCTTGCCTGTGTTTTCATGGGTTACTTTCTGTCGGAAACTGTGAGGTTGAGAACTTGTAATGAATTTAGGTATGATATGGAACTTCACCAACTTTGTCATTCCTTCGTCGCTTAGGGTTTTTAGAGTACCTATTTTGAGGGCTCAGAACGCGCCATTGGTTGGTGCAAAGATGGTCACTCCATTGTTTGTGATATTGAGCTCTGAGAATAATTCGCTATCCTCTTGAGTGGCTCTCAAGAGGTGGATGAATATTGCGAAGTAGACAGCTTTTGTGAGGATTTTGCCAATGTCAGAGGTGCCCGACGTGGTTGCAGGTATCTGTGCTGCTGCCGGCGCTTTCACGGCAGGAGGTGGTTTTGCTGGGACGACCGCCCGAGACGGGGCTAGAATTTGGAAAATTGACACAAGGATAAAGATAAGTGAAAAGGAGAAAACTGATTGTTTCACCATCTTCGCTGCGGTTTTGGGTAGTAGTGCTTTTCACAGGTGATTGTTGGACTTGAAGAGTACTAGTTTGCAAGTGCTTGGTGAGTAAAGATACAAAGCAAGATCCCTTTTACATTTGTCGAGAAGGAAGTGAAGTTAGTCTCCATGTTCAACCCTACTTGTTTTACTTACTAACACTAGCAACCTTAACTATCATTGATGAAAAAGTAGAAGCGATGAAAAGTTACTAGTGATGGCATTTAACTGGGCTGGGCTCAGGTTTCTTTCGGCAGGAGCCCGGTGCAAAATTTTTTATATAGGCTGAAGTTTAGAGATTTGCAATTTACAATCTAAGCCCAAGTTTAATCGAATTTGGATGGTCCGAATTACAACTAAGCTCGGATCATGCTCAAAATTTATTTTTTAATTTAATTTATTTATTTTAAAAATAACATCATTTTATTCTTTTTATTTAAAATATTCAAAATTCGGATTAGCCCAATCATAAAATCCAAGCTTCAACTCGATCTCGAGTTGAACTTAAAATTTAATTTTTTTTAAAAAAATTAAACTCAACTAAAATTTGATTAACTCAAACTAAGTGCATTAGTTTTGAGCAGGTAGAGTCTGAGGACAAATGTCATCTCCATAAAGCAATTGACATACGAGAGAAATGAGTCCAGATCTTCTGTCTAATATTATAGTGTCTTATTCTGTCTAATGAATCTCAGCCATTTATTTATATAGGTCCCGCGTAAATTACGCGTAGGTCCCGAGTAAGTCCTGTAAAATAAATGGCTGAAATTTTATGAGACAGAATAAGACAGAGTAAACTGGACAGAGAATCTTGTCTCGACAGATATAACACTGGTTTGGAACTGGTAACTTGAAATTTGAGGAAAACCTTGAAGGGGTTTAAGTGAGGTATTTAACAAAGCAAATAATGTGGGAGTTGAGTTTTTTCTGTCAAACAGGAAGCATAGCTTTGTCACTGAACATCCTTCACATGCAAGACAAATGTCTCTTGGTGCAACAGTAATCAAATGTTCTCGTTGCAAGTGGGAAAAGGGTAATCTGTTGCTTAAAATTTCAATTGTGCAGGGGTTTCCTCCATCGCGTAAAATCATTGAAAGGATGCAGAATACTTTATAGAAATTAACTTCCAAATTTATGATTCTTTATTATTATTCTATAAATAATAAAAATAAATGCATTCATAATTCTAATTAAATAATGAACTGAAAAGTTTTTATTAAAAATGATAGGCAAATATTAAATTAATTTAAAATTGTAATTTCAATCTCATTTTCTACCCTTTTTAAGAAAATATTTTAGTTTAATTTTAAAATTTTCCTAACCTTTCTCCTCCCTCCATTCAATATTCCTCAAAAAGTTTATGTCAAGAACAAGTCGACCCAACTTTAAGTGTTTGGATGTTATAAGGTAAAAGAAATTTTTTCAAAGCTAGTTTGTTCTAATTATGAATTGCTAGTCTACTCGAAATTAAAGTATATGTTTTTCTCTGAGTTAATCATTTTAACCCATTTCTCTTTTTCCTTTTACCATATTTATCCATTTTGTAAAAAAGGAACTTAATTTGCACACATCTTCTAAGCAAGTTTTGTGAGCATTATCTCTATTGGATACTACTTTAATGAAATACCATTTATTATTTTGGAGGTTTGATACGTCTTACTTTACTACATTCATGATCATTTAGTTATTGTGCCTGTGCAGTTAAACTTAAAGTGACAAAGAATAAATTGATAATGATCGTGTTGATTGAATCTCGATTTTATTTTTTTAAAATAAACTCCTCTTGCATATGAAAGTGACATGCAAAGATGCTCTAAAAAGGGAACGCCAATTCAATCTCAACTAAAATCACGTCTTGTCATTTCTATCATTAACATTTATACTTTAAAGTTGTTTTCCAATAATAAAATACACAAATAAATGAAAGTAATAAATATCCAAATTAACTTTTATCTAATATACGAAAAAACACATGACAATAGTTGCAAAAATACCTCTATCGAAGGACACAATGACAATAGCCGAAGAAGATAATGTCGTCGAGCAGAAAAGGAGTCCACAACAGAGAAATGGGCTCCAAGAAAATCGAAGAGAAGATGTAGGAAGAAGGAAGAAGAAGAAAGGAAAAAGAAGATAGAAGTGAGAGGAGATGTCGGGTGAGTTTATATTTAAAAAGAATTTATCGACGGAATTATCGACGAACATTTTCGTAGGTAAATTCAAAAAAATTTTATTTCGCCAATAATTCCCGCCTTTTTACCAACGGAACGAAAACTTCCGCCACTAAATTCATTTACCTACGGAATTTTCCGTAGGTAAACTCAAAATTTTTTATTCCGTTAAAAATTTCCTCCATTTTTAGCGACGAAATATATACCGTTACTAAATTCCGTCGTTAATTTTGCTGCGACGAATTCCCTCCAAATTTAGCCACGAGCATTAGTACCGTCGCTAAATTACTTAATTTTAGCGACAGAAATATGCTTTCTGTCGCTAATTTTCAACGGTATATTTTCTGTCGACGGCTATATTGTTCCGTCGCTAATGTCCGTTGCAAATTTTACAAGGACAAATTTTCTCCAAATTTAGCGACTAATATTAGTACCGTCGCTAAATCATTCAATTTTAGCGACGGAAAGCATATTTTCGACACTAATTGTCGACGAAAAATTTTCCGTTGCTAAGTTTCCGTCGCTAATCTACATTTTTCTTGTAGTGTAGGTTATACATCCTAATTGAAACTTGCTAAGGAAGAAAAGTTTGTTAAGCTAAAAACTCTCAAGGTCTAAGCCAGGAATCAAGAAAAACAATGGTAGAAAATCTTCCACCATATTTGGTGCTAATAAAATAATAAAAACACTCCTAAAAATTCGAATTAAGTCGTCCAACACTCCCCTTTTATTCCAACCCTCCTAACGATCAAAGGAAACATGATGGTAATGAATTATATGATACACACCCAATGGATGATATACAAGAGGTTTGTGAGCATCATAAGTAAGGGGTGCAACCTCCTCAAATGTCAGAAGGTTTCTAACTTTGAAGGTCAAATAGGGAGAAGAAGCCTTCGATAAGATACACTAGTTTGAAATATCTCCTAGTCACTATTGAGGGGGAGCTAGAGAACTTCCAAAAAATGCAATCACTCAAAGACAAAAACTATTAGCTCAAAACAATGCAAGAGTTGATGGAATCATTTAAGAAGAATGAGATTTACGAGTTAGTGAAGCTTTCTAAAAGCAAGAAGGCTTTGAATAATAGATGATGATAAGTTAGTGAAGTATAAGGCTAGACTACTAATGAAGGGATATAATCAACATAAGGGTATCAATTTCAATGTCACTAATGGTCAAGATAACGTCAATACACATAGTAATGGGACCAGTTACTAGTTTGGATCTTAAATTTGAGCAACTTGATATGAAGACTACTTTCTTACATGGTAACTTGGATAAGGAGATTTAGATGGAACGATTGGAAGGGTTTTACGTCAAAGGAAAAGAGGAATTAGTATGCAATTTAAAGAAGAGTCTTTGTTGACTCAAATAGGCACTAAGGTAGTGGTATAAGAAATTTAATTTGTTTATGACAAGCAGTAGTTACAAGTGAATGTTAGCTAATCCTTGTGTCTATTTTAGAAAATTCCTTAATGGCAACATTATCATCCTTCTTTATATGTGGATAATATTTTAATACTTCGAACAAGTTGCTGGCATAATTTGTAGGTTGATTATCCAAGTTCTTTAACATGAAAGATTTAGGTCCTACAAAACAGATTTTGGGCATAAAGATTACTTGTAATAGGAAGGCTAGAAAGTTATGGTTGTCACAAAATAAATATATTGAATGGATGCTTTAGAGGTTCAATATGAAGAATGCCAAACCAGTGAATACATATTTAGCTTCTCATTTTAAGATGAGCAGGAGAGCTTGTCTTGCCACTGAAAAGGAGAAAGAGTGTATGTCCTCTATTATGTACTCTTCTACTGTCAGTTCAATGATGTAAGTCATGGTATGCACCAAACTAGAAATTGCACAAGCTATTGAATTGGTGAGTAAATTGTTATCCAATTTGATAAACGTACATTAGGAAGTAATAAAGTAGATCTTCAAGTACTTGTATGGTAATTCTATACTGTATTTGAGTTTTAAAAGTGGTGAGCCAATTCTAGAAGTCGTCCTTAGGATATTTCTTCAAATTCATGAGGGGAGTTATTTCTTGGAAATCCAAATTGTAGAAGTGTATAATTAAATTTACTACTAAGACAGTGGAAGCAAAAAATGAGATGCCTTGGTTGAAGCAATATCTCTTAAAATTGGATGTGAAATAAGATGGGTATATGGTTTTCCTATAATAGTCAAAGTTTTATGGATTTAAGAAAAAATTCTGTGTATCATTCCTACATTTAGCACATTAAAGAAACGTATCATTGGTAGTAGTCTGTGGTTGGAAGCAACTAATAAAGTTGAAAAAGATTCACAAACAAAAAATGGTGTTGACATGTTAATGAAGGTAGTTTTCGAGAGTAAACTTGAGCTTTGTAGTAAGCTTGCCATGATGACTTTCAAGTGATTGATCAGGTGGTTGATTTCTCCTTCAAAATGGGCTAGAGAGGGAGATTATTTTAGGTGTAGTCGCATTCTATGGACGTTTATTTGTTTAATTATACTAAATCTAAACCGAGGAAGTGTTAATTATCTCCATGGATCAAAAGGAATGAAGTTATGGGTGACCAAGTGTAGTATAAAATCTTATCATTTTGAGATTTAATTATAAGTTTGAGATACAGAAGTTACATTAACTACAGTTTTATTAAATTTTTATTTCTAGAATTTGTTTAGGAGTGTTTATATGTGTATGTGTATATATACACACATCAATTTTATACTTAATTACATAACTAGTTAGCAGAAGTCTTACAATTTGATTTAGTGGATTTTATTGTCAATTTATCCATAGATTTTACCTATATATTTGAGGCTTTTTTAATGTAAAAATCTTGATCATCTTTATTGGTTGAGTGAATTTGAAGATCATATGAGTGTTATTGCTTGAAGCCCCAACACTTACCATATCGTAAATTCCTTTGGCACGTGGATACAAATCTCTTAAATTCCATTCCATGACTAAGATTGGCACTTAGGAATAGTTGGATCTTGTTGGAAGACTCAATTCAAATTTTTAGGAGTATTTTTGTTATTATGTTAACACCAAATAAGATGAAAAATTTTCTACCATTTTTTCTCCTAATTCTTAGCCTATACATTTAGAGTTTTTAACCCAACAAACTTTTCTTCCTTAACAAGTTTCAATTAGGATGTACAACTATATATAGGCTATCTTTCTGCTTCAATGACACTTACATGTAGCCGCTACAATCTTCATCTCTCTTCATTAATATATGTCAAAAAACAAGGCATGAATGATTTGTTGATAGTAAGTCCTTACATTGATGACATGATTTACACTACTTTATAAACTCAACTTATATTATAGTTTAAGAGCTCCATGAAGTTTATGCTTAAGATAACAAATTTTGGTGAATCATATTATTTTTTGGGATTAAAAGTGATTTAAAACAAGGAATGAATCTTTATCTCTCAAAGAAAATACATCGATGATACTCTAAAGAAATACAGTATGATGGGCTGCAAAGAAGTTGTTACACCTATAAATATTAACGAAACATTACAAACAAAAGATGGAACCAAGCTCACTGATGGTGGTCAATATTGAATTATAATCAGATGGCTTATATACATGACTCATTCACATCCAAACATCAACTTCTCCATAGGTGTTCTTTCTTGGTTTATTTATTAGCTTGCTAAGCATCATTTTGGTGTTACTAAGAGGATCCTATGTTACTTAGCTGGGACAAAGGATCTGGGGATATGGTACAGAAGAGAAGGATCCTATGCTACTGAAAACTACTTTACTTTTAGTTTAGGTATTGTTTCATGGAGTTCAAAAAGCAAGCCACTGTGGAACTTTCATCTACAAAACATGAATATGTTACTATGATAGCCACCGCATGTCAGGCAGTGTAGCTAAGAAGAATCCTGTGTGACTTCATAAGCAAAGTGGAGCAACAAATTTGTTCTGTGACAATAAATCTACATTATTATTGCAAAGAGTCTTGTTTTTACAGTAGAATCAAGCATATTGAAATTAAGCACTACTTTCAACTTCAAATATGGAAGCTTTGTGTTTAAGGCATACCTCTACTTCAATGCTAAACCACTAAAAAAATGAGGGAGTGACAAGCAATAAACTTTCAATTTATGGTGCCTCAAAGCATTCTGAGTAAAAGAAAGCAACATGAACATCATAAATATTGCTTTTCAAGTTTTTCATCCCTAGATTTCTTAAAACTCCTATCTTTTAACTCATAAGGTTATTAAGTATATTAGAAACCTTAAATATATCTTGGAAAAGGTAGGTTGTCCAAACCAAATTCTTGACAAACATGCTCCAATAAAAAGAAACAAGAAAGTAGTTGTGAACCTTTCCTGCATTGCCTTTTAGCCCTTTATTTCACACTCCTTCATGCGCATATTAGATAGGATAATAGAAGTTCATAAAGCAAAAATATATCACTTATTCAAGCTTTTAAAACCTAAGGTCTAGTACCCATCACCATCAATGGCTAATCTAAAAGGTATGTGATGATGGCAATTTAAAAAGAGCAAGTGAAACCCACAACTTGATATGGGTCGAGAATTTCCCATTTTTTTATACAAAGGAGAAAAGACTAATACAAACTAACGCATATGTCGACGATATAAGATCCCTTGCTGATCTTTGTGGATGTACTCAAGACACGCCATTACTAACGCATATGTCGGTGATATAAGATCCTTTGCTGATTTTTGTGGATGTCCTGAAGGCATGCTATTGGAGGTTGCCGGAGAACATAGAGACCAGGATGTGATAGTGAGGCCAAGTTGGCCAATATGTATACACTCCTATTTCCTTTTCGATAGACGTGTTGTATTTGGAGTGCCCATTGTCGACATTGCAACTCGTGGATGTGTAATACTAACGCGTGATCGTCAATCAACACTGGCTCAGATGAAGATACAATATTGATTACTTCCAAAGAATCCACTTCGACTACCATTTGAAGGAAGCCGAGATCCCATGCCAACTTTAGTTCGAAGAAGACCCCTCAAAGTTCAACAGTTAGTGGCAAGCACTCTCTTATATGTTGCATGAAGCCTCCACACCATTGTCTTGTGCTATCCTGGATTAATCCTGTAGCCGTCGCCATGCAAGAATCTGTGTTTACGGCTCCATCAGTGTTCAATTTTACCCATCTAGCCATCGATTTTGTCCATCCGACTAAGGTTCCCATTGGCAAAGCTATTATTGGAAAAACTCGGTCTACCACCTCCTTTGCCTTGTCTATCCATTTAACATATTCCATCACGAGACGAACTCCAGCCTCCGACCATATAAAATCATCCTTAAAGATGTTTTTATTTTGTCACTGCCAGCGAAACCAACAAGAGACCCCAAAAAGAGTGCCCCATGCAACCTTTAGTCCTTGATTTTGACGACTTATAGATTAACCACGACTCTACATTTTGGTGAAGAAAATCATAACCTATCACTGTTGTAGGAAATTGCCTCCAAAAAGACTGGGACAATCTCGTAACGCATGGATGAGAGACTCTTCCTAACTGCAGAAATGACAACTATAATCTACTGATAGATGTCGAGTAACTCGTTGTTGATTAGTTAGCAATTTCCTCTTAGCTAAGAGCTAAAGGAATGAACGAATCCGTTGAGATCCCGGCCAATTCCTCCCAAATTCTGTAGTAGGCTGTCGCATCATTGTCTTCTATAAGATCATACGCAGAAGTTGCCGTTGAGAAATGAATGACATCTTTATATATTTTACGAGATTATCAGGATACATTATCCTATAATGATTATGTCCATGCATAAGAAACTATATAAGCGATTGTTTTATGATGTTCCTTACAATAGAGAAATCCTAGATAAGATAATTCCATATGAAGAATCTGACCTTTTAAGATAATTCCATATGAGGAATCTAGCTTCATTAGCTGGTTGACATTGACGGAGAGAGACATTTCTCCAACTATGTAAATAGAGATAATTGCATGAATAATCACATCCAGACAAAGGAAATAGAGACCATACTATAGACAATGCAAAAAACAAAAACCACAACATAGACGATGTATAAAAAGCATAAACTACATATAATCACATCTAAACAAAAGAAATAGGAACCTACCATAATGTATTGTCATCCTCGTATTTCCTAAATAATTAGCAGCTTTTAGTGTGCCAGCGTGCAAGACAGAAAAGCAACATGTGGCTTGCGAGAGATGTGCAAGAGATAAAAGCAGTGACTAGTCCACATGCTGCAATATGCAAGACATAGAAGCATAGGATTGAGGGAAAGAGAAGCAAAGATGAAGCGAGAGAAAATGCAAACATCAGGGGAAGTGCACAACGACCAAAGAGGGAAATTTTCTTCAATTAGAGACATGGACAACTACAGGAACAATTTTCAATTAAGGATTTGGATAAACCCCTAATCCTTAATTTCATATATTAAGACTTATTAATCATTTTAATTAGGGATAACTAATAAATACTAAAGAATAAGGTATTAATTATGTTAGGATTAATGCAAATAGATTTTGTTGATTTGAAAAGTAGGAATCCACTTTTTGATTAATAAATAATAAATAATAAATCTTCATTGTTAATGTAATATTTAATTAATAAATGATTAATTTTGTCAAATTTTTTATCTATTTAAAATTTATTCTAAATATTTCAAAAATACAATTTTTGTCTTCTTTATCTTCTCTGCTAAGTTGAAACCATAACTTTCATTTTCCATCCTTTCAAGGACAGGATAAGTACAGTTGAAACCTGAACATATATTTACGTGCGGACAAATATTTGACAATAAATCATCTGATACTCTCTTCAAATTTTCTCCATCTTTTCTTGTTGGTTCAAGTTCAGTTCAATTATTCTAAATTTAAGCAACTTTTTCTTCATTTCGTGTGCGACTTTGACGCAGTAGCTGCGGGTGATCGAGTGATTGCCCCCATCATATTTAATGCAACGCAGGGCTGGTCTACTGGTACCTACAAGGCAACCATGCTCAAAGCGTTAAATAAAGAAAAGGTTTCCGTAACTCAGTCTCTCACGTCAGGAGAGACTTGTCAGTAAAAACGTAAGGGTGACCACTTTTAGACAAATTTGATCCTCCATGTCACGGTGTCTTGAAGACCGTCTTCGACTTTTGCATATCTATGTTTAGTTTCGTCTCGAATAGTATCTTTCAGGACTTCCTTATAAATCTATTGAATATATATATATATATATATATATATATATCCATCCAATTACTTACACATAGTATGTGCCTACCATATATACGAAAACGAATAAAAGAAAATGATTGTCACTATAATCTTGAAGTTTGATTAATTTCTTTTAATAATGTTTGCATTGGATCCACTTTATGTTATTGCACTGGAATGAATTCGTTTTCTCCAATATATTTATTCTAATCTATCATGCAAATTCCAAGGTTATTATACTTACAAAGTGACCCGCCCTAAGGATCCAATAGAAACGTAGGTTTTGGTACGCTTTGGTAAATCCTCCTGTGGCTCTGTCAGTACCACAATGGACAGGGGTTCTTTCTGTACTCAAAAAGCTGTGTAGGCCTTCCCACCTACATTCTTGAAATTATATGGATATCAAAAGGATAAAAGGATGTTAAAATTAATGAGTCACTGGATAAACACAAATCCCCTTACCTGAGTTTTCCTACCCATGCTTCGGTACCCTTAGTTGCACAAATAACATCAAGCTGTAACAAACAAATAATTTTATGACACCTCTCAAAATTGATTATTGTCGAATTTTCTGTTCAACAAAAGCCACCGAAATTACAATCATTTTTAACAAACAAAAGAAATAATCTAGCACCAACTCCAAGATGATATAAATGTTAAAAAATCAGATGCTATTTTACATAAAAGAAAAAATATAATTAATGGGAATTAATGGTCACTAATATCATAAATAACAAAGAATATTATGTTTATAAAATAAAATTATCATAATTAATAATAATGATAATTAAAAATATCAATATCACTAATAATAAACCATATGTTTTTTATAAATTATTTGGTAGTAACTGATGTTAAAAATAAAGGAGAGGAGATGAACCTTACTTGTCCATTGTAAATAGTAACATTAATCCCTTTATTTAAAAGCTCATCAACCTGTATAAGAATACGAAATGATAAGTAATTAACCAGATTTAAGAGTATAAGTAAATTAACAAATTATGCAATAATTCATCAACACCTCATTTATCCTTGGCCTCATAAAGTCGCCAATTAGTGCCTCAAAAACATCGTCTGATTGCGCTCCCCATCTATAAATCCCAAAAGCACGTGAATATGGTTCGATACCAATAGTTCTGTTCTTGTTGCCTTCTAACTTGTAAATTCCGAAGGTATATACAACATTGAGTTTTTTCATTTAAACGACAAAGCTAAAGAATGTAAGGAACAATTACGTACTTCACACTAGGGGGAATGATTTTGAGTTTTTCCCTGATTATTCCATTCATCAGGCTACTAATGCCACCATCACCATCAGCAGATTTCAATCTCAAGGAACTAAGATATTTGGAATAGCTTTTCGTGGCAATTGCTGGTGATGAAGATTGACTACCCATTATAGATACTGGATCCATTCCCCGGTCTAAAAGAAAATTGTAGAAATCCTGCATAATGTCCATAAGAAGGAAGAACATGGTTATAATTAACTTATGTCATTGCTTACTTATAGATTGAATCATATGATGAGTGGAATAATTCAAAAGTATTCAAGGTATCCGTTGTTAAATCAAACTCATTACCACATGGTTACTATTTCCTTCTATATTTTCCTCAAGTTGCCGCCAAGAAGCAGTTGCAGCTATGTACTCACCATTCCCAATATGCTGCTGTATCTTTTCTGCAAGACTACTTTCCCAAATGGGGTGGTTAAGAATTTTGCAATCCTTTGCATAAATCACCAGTAAAGATAAATAGCACCAGAACCTGTTTGCTTTCTCAAGACCGTTATCATCAAGCCGCGAGACGTCTTTAAGTAGAGGACCCCATGACAACTATAGATGACGAATTGAAAACTATCTTCAATGTAAGTTATTTTCTGCAAAAAGTTACAAAATATGATCGTGAAATTATCCTACTCACGACAAAATCTTCAGGTGAAATCCAAGTGTCACCCAATGCCACTCCTGTAATGCGGAGATTATATGAGTGTATAGTAGGATTCATAACGTTTATAATATGTTAATCACTGTAAACCTTCAATTACCTCCAAGTTTAATGTTTAATATGCCTGTTTCTATGGCTTTTAAAACTGATAATCCCAGAGTGACTGCAAATTTGCCCCCATAAGACTCTGCTACTATGTATAAAGGGCTCTTTTGAAGACTCTCATCTCTGCTGAAGATGCTCTCCAATAATGTAGTCAAATCGGTTGCTGCTTCTTCATCAGTTTTCACGTACAATTCCTTATCATCTACGTAACTAAACCCTGCACCAACTGGATTGTCCTACACCACACAAGTTCACCAATCAAAAGTCAAAAGGAAATAATTACTGTGATTTAAAAATTTTATGATATCAGTTTATTATCCAAAACAGAAGGGAGAAGATTTCTCTGAATTATACCACAAATAATAGATCAGCTATTTGTAACCATGACGAGTTTCGGGGGTTTAGGTTGGTGTCTAGTGGCCCGACCTCTTCAAAATTTCCCATGCCTACACCTGAAGCGCCCTGTATAAAGAAAAATAAAGAAATACAAGGATAAAACTCCATGTTTAGAATAGGATAAGTGTGGATTATGTGTAATTATGTCTTATTTTTTACATTTGATTGAACAAATTTGAACTCACAGGTCCACCCTGCAACCAAAGAATGATTGGCCAAGGCTTGGAGGGATCTTCAATTCTACAAGGACTTCGGTAGAGCCACCAAAACATATGTGCTCCTATTCACCATATTCCACAAAACTGAATCAGAAAAATTGGATCTAAGTTCACCACAGAAGTTGAAACTTAGAAGAAGCTGTTTTACTTGGTCTAACTTCCTCGTAGCCCCACTCTTCTGTTCCATTTTCAATTCTAACAGAAATAGCTAAACCTTTATGAATTAGAGAAGAGAAGAACAGAACACATGCAAAATGATGTACCGTTCCCATTTAGAAAACCAAATTCGATGGATGCCAAGTTTAATGTAGAAAATGAGAAGAGGACATCTGCTTTTATTTACGAATTAGAAGGTGTGTAGGGAGGTGCTTCTATCCGTAACTGAAACGACAAAACTAGAAAATAAAAACTTGTAAAAAACTGTGTAAGCTTTTGCAACCTGAAATAGATAGCAGAAATATGTTTCTGGGAGGGAAACTTGTTTCAAGCTTGCACATTAAAACCACCAGAATCTAACAAAATAACATGTCAAATATAAACATCACTGCGACTCAGGCAAGTATTCTAGCTGGTTGAATTTGGACAGGAAATAGCATAGACTAAAATGAGAAGAAGTGTTAATTATATCTTAAAAAAGAAGAAG
>JANSVB020000425.1:2164714-2175624 GCA_025504935.2 Erythroxylum haughtii | reverse complement strand
TAATTGAAGATGTAGGAACTTATCGTCTAATATTAGATACTGATTATCACCTAGATCTAATACAAACTCTCTATGTACCTTTAATTTCTAAACTTAATTTTTGTTTATAAACTTAATGAATGTGAGTTTACTTTTAAGTTTGGTGTGGTTAGTTCTAATCTATTTAAACATAATTCCATTAGGTTGTGGAATTCATATAGATGGTTTATATAAACTGAAACTTGATATCAATTTTTTTAATCCTCATTTTATGTTTATTGTACCATTTGTACTAAGCGTAGCATAATGAATGATAATTTAGCTTACTTGTAGTATAAATGTTTGGGTCATATATCTAAAGAAAGATTAGAAAGATTGGTAAAGAATAAATTTCTTCCAAATTTATATTTTACTAATCTTGATATATATATATGGATTGCATTAAGCGAAAGCAATCTAAACATAGTAAGAATTGAGTCACAAGAAGTAATAAGCTCCTTGAAATTATACACACCAATATATGTGGACCTTTTGTCATTCCATCTTTTGACAGAGAAAAATATTTTTATCACCTATATGGATGATTTTTCATGTTATGGATATATTTATTTGCTTAATGAAAAATCTCAAGTTATAGACATCCTTGAGATGTTTCTAAAGGAGGTTGAAAGGAAATTAAATAAAAAAAGTAAAAATTGTAAGATATGATAGAGGTGGTGAATATTATGAAAAATATGATCAATCAGGACAATGTCTAGGTCCATTTGCAAATTTTCTTAAGAAACATGGCATATGTGCACAATATAATATGTTAGGCACACCTCAACAAAATGGTATGACAAAGGCAAAATAGGAAATTGATGGATATGGTTAGGAGAATGATAAGTAAAGCCTCATCACCCAAAATTTTGTGGATGCATATACTTAAAACTATTAAGTATCTGCTGAATAGGATTTCTAGTAAGGCAATTCCTAAAACTATTTTTTAGTTATATACTGGAAGGAAACCTAGTATAAGACACCTACATATTTAGAGTTGTCCAACAAAAGCATGATTTTATAATCCACAGGAAAAGAAAATGGATTATTCAATTGATAATGGTTACTTTATTTGTTACCTAGAGAAATTTAGAAGGTATAGGTCTTACTATCCAAACCATAGTCCAAAATTGTTAAAACAGCTAATCCCAAGTTTATTGAAAATGGTGAAGTTAATAAGAGGGCTGAAAAACATAATGTGAATATTAATGAAATAAGGGTTGATGTTCCGTTACCCATAAATGTTCCAATATCTACATCTATATCAAATATTGTCCCATCATTGGAAGAACAAAATGATCCTAGATAATATTTGGATGAAACAACACCTTATAAAGAAACTAAATTACAACCAATTGATATAAATGAACCATGTCGCATATCTTTATTAAACCTATAAGAACAAAGAGATTACATAGTTTATTTGTAAGAGTCAGAATTTGATTATAGCATTAATAAGGATCATGTTTATGTTTCGTTTTCACAAGTCATAGAAAGTGATAAGTTTATTAAATGGATTGATGCTATGAAAGATGAGTTAAATTCAATTGCACAACACAATGCCTAGTTGATTTGTTAGAAGGATCTAAGCAAGTCAAATGCAAATAGGTCTTTGAGATCAAACATGACTTAAATGGTAATATTGAACAGTACAAAACTAAGACTTGTTGTCAAAGGTTATTCCCAAAAGGAGGGTATTAATTATAAAGAGACTTTTTCACATGTCTCAAAGAAAGACTCATTAAGAATAATTATGGAATTAGTGAATTAGTTTGAACCAGAGTTACATCAAATGAATGTTAAAACTACCTTTCTAAATTGTGATCTCATTGAGAAAGTTTAAATGGATCAACCTAAAGATTTTTCACGGAATGAAAAGGTCATATGGTATGTAAACTTAAGAAATTAATATATGGACTTAAACAAATTTCCTAATATCATAACATCTTTTTAGTTTTTAAGAAAATATTGTTAATCATTGTTTCTATTTAAGATCAATAGGAGTAAATTTATATTTCTAGTCTTTATGTCGATAATATTTTACTTGTTGCTAATGATTTGTACATATTTTATAAACCTAAAAACTTTCTCTTTAAGAATTTTGAAATGAAAGATATGGGAGTGGTATCCTATATGATTGGTGTTAGATTAATAAAAGGTGGCCCATGTAATATATAATGAATTGATTTTAATTAAGGAACCCAGTATGATGGTTAATGGGTCTACAGGTCAGAAGAATCAAATGGGCCTAAGCCTAAGCCCTTTCCCTCTCCCTTTAAACTATTATAGAAACAGTTTCAAATTAAGTTAACTAAAATATTATAGAAAGTTTCTAACCATCGGGAAACCAACACTTAAGGAAACAGGAAGAGAGGGAATAAATCATTTTTTAAGAACTTCAAGCATCATAGATTCAGGTTTGATTTATAATGCTATTAATCGATCCTGATAAATGTATTTAATTGGTATCAGAGCATGGTTATCCTAAAGGTTTTTGACTTTCTGAATTTATGTTGAACACTGAGTGTTTCTGCGATGTTGTCTTTCTCTTTTGTATACTAGAATGGGTATGGGTTCTGAGTTTGTTCATAGATAAATAAGGATTGTTTAAAAGTTAAAGAAATGAAAATGAAAGCTTCGATTGGTAAAACATTTTAGGATTTCTATCGAAATCAAGTTAGAAAGGGCTGAGAAAGACAGATTCTGGATGGGCTTTAGAGTGAGAGATGGAAAAAAAATCTAAATGGTGACTTGGAAGAAGAAATGTACATGGATCAACCAAAAGATTTTAAAACCACAAGAAAGGACAAGTTAGTGTGTAAATTAAAGAAGTCAATATGTGGATTGAAACAGCCTTCCCGACAATGGTATCTTACGTTTAATGATACCATTATGTCTTACGGTTTTATAGAGAACACTGTTGATCGGTGAATCTATATGAAGGTCAATGGGAGCAAGTTCATTATATTAGTCCTATATGTTGACAATATCCTTCTTGTTGTGAATGATATTGTTATGCTACATGATGTAAAGGCCTTTCTCTCTAATAATTTTGAAATGAAAGATGTGGCTGAGGATCCTATGTGATAGGAATAGAACTGTTCCGTGATAGATCACAAGGATTGTTAGGATTGTCTCAGAAAGGATATATCGAGAAAATATTAGAGAGATTTATAATAGAAAAATGCTCTGCAAGGATAGTTCCAATTCAGAAAGGGGACAAGTTTAGTCAAATGAAATGTCCAAAGAATGATTTGGAACAGAAGGAAATGGAGTTTATTCCTTATACATCAGTAGTTGGGAGCTTAATGTATGCTCAAACATGCACTCAAATCGATATCAGTTTTTTTGTTAGAATGTTGGGTTGATATCAAAGTAATCTTGGCATGGACCACTGGAAAGTTGCAAACAAAGTACTAAGATATTTATAGGGCACAAAGGATTATATACTCATATATAAAAAGTCAAACCATTTGGAAGTGATAGGTTACTCGGATTCAGGCTATGCTGGTTATGTAGACATATGGAAATCTACATTTAGTTATATGTTCCTATTAGCTGGAGGAGCAGTTTCATAGAAAAGTGGAAAGTAGTCTGTCATTGTTACTTCCATTATGGAGGCTGAATTTGTGGCATGCTTTGAATCCATGGTTCATAGATTGTGGTTGCGGAACTTTATCTCAGGTCTTGGCATTGTCGATAGTATAGCTAAACCGTTAATAATTTATTGTGATAACTCCACAATCCATGAATCATGGCCTTAAAGTATGCCACAAATTCAACCTCCATAATGAAAGTAGCAATGATGGACTGCTTTCTACTTTTCCATAAAACTGCTCCTCCAGTTCATAGGAACATATAACCGAATGTAGATTTCTGTGAGTCTACACAACCGACATAGTTTGAATCTGAGTAACCTATCACTTCCAAATGGTTTGACTTTCTATATGTGAGCATATACTCCTTTGTGCCTTGTAAATATCTCAGTACTTTCTTTGCAGCTTTCCAGTGGTCCATGTCAAGATTACTTTGATATCGGCCCAACATTCCAACAGCAAAACTGATATCCTATCGAGTGCATGTCTGAGCATAAGCTCCCAACTACTGATGTATAAGGAATAGACTCCATTTCCTTACATTACAAATCGTTCTTTGGACATTGCATTTGACCAAACTTGTCCCCTTCATTATTTGGGTCATCAATGATCAAATGTTTAATACAGTTTTAATTTTGAACCAAAGTAATTTTGGGCTATATGGAATTTAAGTTTGGATCATTAAATGATAATTGCTTTATGAATCTTAATACTTTAGACTTATGGGTTAATTAATTATCTAACTTATGGATTTTATTTGTCAACCCTAATTAAGATTTTTTATTTTTATTTTATTTTGAATCATAATTGGTTAGTCAATTAATGACATAATTAATTGATTACTTTTGGTTGATTTAATTGTAAGTTTTTTATGCATCAATGTTGCTCATATTTTTATGCATAATATAATTTTAGAAATTATTGTCGTATTATTTGTTTTAATTGGTACTTTGAATATTTATGTTACCATGCTTGGAATTAAAATTTTCCTATTATACGCTGAATATAATACATGACATTACGGTAATTTAGAATAGTTTGTTAGTCACCAAAGTGACCAAACTAATTAAATTAAATTATGTTATGTATAATAATTGTCTAATTAAATATTTATTCATGGAAAGCTTGTAGGTCACCAAAGTGGCCTAGTTTGAAAATATTAGACGTTTAATTGTGAATTTTTCAATTGTTCATATTGATATGATGCTATTAAAATGACATAAAGGTTGAAATGAATAATTGAGATCACTAATTATAATGCTAGACGATCACCCAAAGGTGGACCATTGCTTATGATTAATGACATTAAAGAGACTTTATCAACATATTTGGTTAATATGATTGTATATCCAAAAATAGCACGCATGTTGACTAGAATATGATTGATTGTCCATTATAATGAACTATATTTGCATCATTATAGGTTACAGTTATGTATTTAAATATTGCACAAAGGAGAATTTAAACGCATAATCAAAGTTCTTAGTTTGAATCCATTTAAGTTTACTCAAAGCATTGATGTGTGAGCTATATGTTGTGTTTGCAGCATCTACGAATTTGTTCACCTTAGGAAATGGGTTGATCAAGTTCAATGGTCTAAACTATGCAGATTCGTTCAAACAACTTCAGTTCCAATTGGGTGTAATAGACTTGGACCTAGCTGTAGTTTCAGATGTAAGACCTGCAACTATAACTGAGACTAGTACAGAAGTTGACAAGTCTTTTTATAAGGCTTGGCAATGATCTAATAGGCCGAATTTGAACTTGATGCGAATTACAATCGCAGAAAATGTGAAGCCATCAATGCCTAATATGGATAATGTAAAAGAGTTCATGTTGAAGCTTAAGGAATACGCCTAATCTAATATAACTGACAAGTCCATAGTAAGGACTTTATTAAGTGAGCTAACGACTAAGAAGTTTGACTGGTTACAATCCATTCACAATCATGTAACTCATATGTCAAACCTAGCTGCAAAGCTGAAATCCATAGGAATGGATGTGAGTGAGTCCTTTTTGGTACAGTTCATTATCAACTCACTTCCTCTAGAGTTTGGTCAGTTCCAGGTGAATTATAACACCATTAAAGAAAAATGGAACCTTCAAGAGATTAAGGTAATGTTGGTTCAAGAGGAAGGGAGATTGAAGAAAATGAAGGAGCACTCCATTCATCTCACATTTCATCAAGGAGATAGTGGCAGCAAGAATAAACCAAGAAAGAAAGGTAAAGATAAGGGTAAGGCTCTCAGCAAGGTTAATGGGGGCCGAGTACATAAAGACAAGAAGTGTCATTTCTGTAAAAACCCTGTCACTTCAAGAAGGATTATCTGAAACAAAAGGTTTGGTTCAAAAAGGAAGGTATATACTATGTTTCAGTATGTTTTGAATTAAATCTTATTGAAATGCCTAATAATACCTGGTGGTTAGATTTTGGTGCAACTACTCATGTGTCACAGGTTTTATAGGGATTCCTTTCAATCCAAATCATAAACGGAACTAAAAACTTCTTATATATGGGGAACATAATGAAGACATGGATAGAAGGCATTGGGACGTAGAGATTGATCTTGACACTAGGTGTTACCTGGATTTAGAAAGTGAATGTGCTAGGAAGTTAGCTTCTGTTGTAAAGTTGGATGATGTAGGATTTCAATTTAAGATTGGAAACAGTGTTTTTTTATTGTATAAACATAAGTACTATTATAGTTCTAGTATTTTAATGGATTGTTTATATCGTTTCAATCTTGATGTTGATTTTGTTGAATCTCTGTTTCATATTGACTATATTATAGGAAATAAACGTAGTGCATATAAGGAATGTTCTACTTTTTGTGGCATAAAAGATTAGGTCATATATCCAAGGAAAGGGTACAAAGGTTAGTGAAAAATAAAATCTTACCTCAATTGGATTTTGCTAACTGGGATACATATGTGGATTGCATTAAAGGTGACCAAACCAAACATATATCAAAACATCCAGCCATAAGAAATTTGTGGTCCTTTCGACGTTCCTTCTTGGGACGGCAAAAAAATTTCATTACCTTTATTGATGACTTCTCATGATATGGTTATATTTATCTACTATATAAAAAGTCTTAGTCTGTAGACATCCTAGAGGTGTTCGTTAATGAGGTAGAAAGACAGTTAGATAGAAAAGTAAAGGTAGGGAGATCTGATGGAGGTGGTGAATATTATGAAAATTTTGATTAAAGTGGATAATGCCCAAGTCCATTTACGAAGTTTCTTACTAGTAGAGGCATATGTACTCAATACATAATGCCTAGTACACTGCAACAAAATGGTATAGCTGAAAGGCATAATCGTACTCTTATGAATATGGTTAAGACTATGTTAAGTTATAGTGTTGTACCTTTATCATTGTGGATGCACACATTAAAGACCGTTGTGTATCTAGTTAATAGGATTCCTAGTAAGGCAGTTCCCAAGACACCTTATGAACTATGGACAGAAAGGAAACCTAATATACGACACCATCATATTTAGGATTTTCTGGAAAAAATAAGGTTGTATAATCCATATGAAAAGAAGCATAATGCGAGAATCGTTAGTGAATATTTTATCGGCTATCCTGAAAATTCAAAAGGGTATAGATTTTACCGTCTTAATCATAGTACGAGAATAGTTGAGTCTAGTAATGCTTGGTTCATTGAGAATGGTCAAATCAGTGAGAGTGGGGAACCACAAAAAGTGGATATTCATAAGAGTCAAGTAGAAACTACCACATCAAATGTGATTCCACTGTTGTTATTCCTCTTGTTGCATCATAGATACGAAACATACCGTAACAACAAATTAATGTTCTAACTCTACCAATTGAACATATTATTGAAGAACCAGCTAATGATGTTCAAGTTACAAATAATCAAGTGATGCCATAAGAAATAGTGTTACGAAGGTCTGTCAGGCAGAGAAGATAAGTTATTTCGAGTGACTATGAAGTTTACTCACTTGAATATGAATGTGGCCTGAACATTGATCAGGATCCAGTCTTGCTTAAACAAGCCATAGAATGTAGCAATTCTGAAAATTGGTTTAATGTTGTGAAAGAAGTGTTAAAATCGATGGATAACGACAATGTCTACGAATTAGTTAGGTTGCTAGAAGGTATAAGCAAATAGGTTATAAATGGGTCTTTAAGGCCAAACGTGACTCGTAAGGCAACATTGAAAGATATAAAGTCAGACTTGTTGTCAAAGGTTACACACAAAAGGATGGCATTGACTATAAAGAAACCTTCTCACTAGTTTCAAAAAAGGACTCTTTAAGAACTGTTATGGCTCTAGTGACTCATTATGATTTAGCGCTTCACCAAATGGATGTAAAGACCACTTTTTTAAATGGTGACTTGGAAGAAAAAGTGTACATGGATCAACTAGATAGTATAGCCAAACCATTAAGAATTTATTATGACAACTCCGCAACCATTTTCTTTTCCAAGAATGACAAGTATTCAAAGGGTGCAAAATACATAGATTTGAAGTACTTGTTTTTCAAAGAAGAAGTGCTAAACATAAACTGTCAATTGAGCATATTGGTTAATCTAATGATAGCAGATCTATTAACTAAAGGCTTACCACCTAAAACATTTGTTGGTCATGTTCAACTGATGAGCATTATAGAGAAGTCCTTGTTAGCATAGTTTTTTGACATGTACATATATATATATGATTGTTTTTCTCGAATTGTGTTGACACTTAAGAATTCAATTACAGTCATGTTTTTGCTCATTTACTTGTTATCCACATTATAATATATATATATATATATATATATATAAGTGTTGTTTATATACGATAACAATTACAGTATTACCCACTTAAAGTGTGATGAGTTAAGTTGTTTATGTGATACATAGAAGGAATCATGTTGTATAACTTGACACCGCCATAATTTGATCTTCTTAATTCAAGTAAGGATGACTTGATAGATTCAATATGAAGATGTGCATTTAAAGTTTTATTGTTGAATCACCAAGTCGTCACATAGGCTAAGTGGGAGATTATTAGATTAATCAAAGGTGGCCCACGTAATATATAATGGATTGATTCTAATTAAGGACCAAAGTATGATGATTAATGGGTCTACAAGCCATAAGAATCAAATGGGCCTAAGCGTAAGCCCTTTCCCTCTCCCTTTAAACTATTGCAGAAATAGTTTTAGATTAAGTTAACTGAAATATTACAGAAAGTTTCTAACTATTAGGAAACCAACACTTAAGGAAATAGGAAGAGAGGGAATAAATCATTATTTCAAGAACTTCAAACATCATGGATTCAGGTTTGATTTACAGTGCTATTAATCGATCCTAATAAATATATTCAATTGGAATTTCAATATCCTAAAACAAATCACAAGGAATGATAAGATTGTCTTGAAAAGACTATATCGAAAAAATTATTGAGTGATCTAATATGAACAAATGTTCAACAAAGGTTGTCCTATTACAAAAAGGAGATAAATTTAGTATCTTACAATGTCAAAAGAATGATATGGAGCACAAACAAATGGAATGTATTTCATATGCTTTTATTGTTGATAGTTTGATGTATTTGCATACATGTATGAGACTTGATATCAACTTCCTAATTAGAATCCTATACATATGCCAAAATAATCCCGGTACAGACCATTAGAAAGCTGTAAAAAAAGTTTTGAGGCATCTTCAAGAAACAAAGTAATATATGCTCATGTATAGAAGATCCATTAGAAGTAATTAGATACTTAAAATCAAATTTTTGTTGGATGTATTGACAGTAGAAAATCAACGTTTGACTACTTGTTTTTACTAGCTAAAGGAATAATTCATGGAAAAGTATTAAACAATTTTTTATTACTTCATCCATTATGGAAGCAAAATTTATAACTTATTTTGAGGTCATAATTCATGACTTATGGTTGCAAAACTTTATTTTAGGGCTTGGAGTTATCGACATTATTACTAGGCTCTTGAAAATTTATTGTGGAAATTCTATAATAGTTTTCTTTTCCAAGAATGACAAGTACACTAAAGGTGCTAAACATATAGAGTTTAAATATTTTGCTTTAAAAGGTGAAGTTTAAAAATAAAGAATTTGTATTAAACATATTAAGATAGATCTTATAATTGTAGATCCCTTAATTAGAGGCCTACCACTAAAGGTACTTAAAGAACATATTCAAAGAATGGTCCTTGGTTATATTGATGATTATTTTTATGACGTTTTAACATTCTTGAGTTCAATAAAGATTCTGATTGGCAATTTTTTATTTATTATGATTGTGTACATATAACTGTTAATAAATAAGAAATAAAATTGTCTATGAGACATTAGTGTGGACCTTTATGATATTTATATATCATTTATGTTACCTAACTTGATAAATTACAATTTTTGTGGTATATTGAAGGAAGCAAGTGATGTTGAAGTATATGACCGTCATCATGTGCATTTTATAGTTTATTCTATTGAGATAAATTATGAGGTTTTTAAGAGATATGTTTATGCACATTTAATGTTTACAATATTAAAGTTTGAAATATCTTAAAAAGTAAGAAAATGTTAAGATGTGGCTTGATTAGTAGCCATATTCTATATATATTAATAATAAGATTGATTTAATTAAAGTCTTATTTGGTCCTTATTTCATGTTTAATAATTGGATAATCTTAGCTGTTTATTTTGGTCACTTAGGGCCTATTTGGTTGAGGGGTTAGGAATGGAAAGGGATGAAACGTAACACACTTCTATCATTTGTTTGAGGATTTCATAATAGAATAGAATGGAATGGAATGAGATAGAAGTGGAGAGTTTCACATTACGTTCCATTCTATCCTAAATAGTAAAAATAAGGAACCTCGTATTCGGGGGGTTTAGGATGGGATGTAAACTACTAAATACATAATACGTAATATACCCTTAATAATTCTTCTTACCAATGATTTCTTCTAACCCTACCTAAACTCATTTATTACTATACACAAGCTTATCATTTCCAGACTTTTCTTTCTATTCACCATTTTCTACCACTACTCATTCTTCTCGTGTTGTTTTTTAGTGGGGAAGTGGAAGAGGAGCTGGAAGACTTGGTGTAATATCCCATCCCCGATGGGAAGGGTAAAATGGTAATTTGGAATGGGATATGAGTGTGTGAACATATCTCGGCATAGTCATGCCTAATATGGCCTTCGTTTATACATAAATTGAAATTTTTGTATATGCACATGATTGTACATGCATTCATGACATTTCCCGACATATGTGTTTATTGTGAAAAATGTGATTGTTGTGCTTGAAA
>JANSVB020000425.1:2144451-2156921 GCA_025504935.2 Erythroxylum haughtii | reverse complement strand
GAGTCACATGATCGTGACCAAGAGGAGAAATTAGGAATTGCACGATCGTGCTTATACACAATCATGATAATAAAGAATTGTCCAGAAAAGCGCAATCGTGACAAAGAAATTGTCTCGCAGTGCACGATTGTGCAATTCCTAATTTGTTTTTAATTGTTTGTATATATTCTATATAAATAAAAATATAAATAAATTATTTTTAAATATAAATCACATATAATATAATAAAATAAATTTTAATATAATAAATTAAAATATATTAAATATATTAAATAATTAATAATAATATTTTCATATAATTAAAAATAAATTGTATTTAATTAATTATAAAATAATAAAATCTTTATTACTTTAAAACGGAAAATAAAAAAAAAAATTAAAGTCACAATCGTGACTTTTTAATTGGAAATGATTTATATTTTAAAATCATAGCTTTAAACCTCCTACAACAACCATTTTAATATAAGGGGTATAATAGTCATTTATTATACATTACATTCCATTCCATTCCATCCATATTCCAAATAACATTTTACTACATTACATTATGAATCGTTCCATCCCTTCCAAACAACTTTTCACTACATTATATTCCATTTCATTATAAACCGTTTCATTCTATTTCGTTTCATTTCATTAATTAGCATCCAACCAAACAGGACCTTAATAGAGTTACCAGATTAAAAGTTATAGATATATAAATTGGTTTTCTCTTTACTAATTATGATTAAAGACAAATTTCCATCAAATTTCAACAACTGTTAGAAAATCAAAAAAGATATCAATTTTAATCAAGAATATGGTAAAGTTTTTTTATCTCTTTAGGACAATGACATCTTTTACTTCATGTACACAATATTATACCCTAATATTTGGACAATTATTTACTAAAATCTTAAAATTATGAATGTCAATTTAGTTTAAGCTTCATTCATACCTCGCAACAAGGATAGTGTACTTAGTAATGAGTTGAAAAATAGCAGGAAGTTGTAATTTATTGTTTTTTAATCATTTTTAACTCTTTATAAATACCTTAGTATGTATTGATTGTGGTCTGAAAATGTAACTCTTTGTAACGGTGTGACAGCTTTTTCTATGATTAATGCAATTTGTTTCATTTTTCAAAAAAAATAATTTTATATAATAAAGATCATAATTTTACAATGATCAGCTAATTCCGGCTTATTAATTACTCCTGCCCGTATGATAGCTTAATTATCATGGCTGCCAGATAGCCACCTGTCACGTGAATATAAATTTCTTTTTGAAAATAATTCCAAGCACAATAAAACGGTAGTTTGATTGTATAAAGAAATAATTCTCCAATTACTAAGAGAATGTTTGCAATCTATACAAAGAAAGGGAAATAGGTGTGAAATCGATTTTTTAGACATCATTTTAACCAATAGATTACAGAATTCTTCACGTACTCTTCAAGCTGGAAATGGAAATTAAGCATAATAAGAAACCCAAAAACAAAAACAAAAACAAAATCTTGTAGCTTGAGATCTTCGTAGAAAACTTGAATGATTTCATAAGATGGTCGCCACTGTTAAATCCACCTTCAAAATCATAATGCTGTTAGGAGCGAAGATTTTCACGTCCCATCTTTTGTGTCAAAAAGAAAATATTGCAGCAGCAACCATGCCTGCTCCAAACAAGACCAGATTATAATGCACAATCGAGCTTAGTGCACCGGAAGCATCCTTAGCAACGGTGGGACTTTCAGCAGCTTTGGTTTTCTCCTTAGCCTTTTTTGGTGCCGGAGCCGGTGGCGGAGGTTTAGGAGTAAAAATATCAATAGGCTGTAACACCTTGTCAACTTGGTAGAGAGCAAGTTGGTTATCAGTATATATAGTGCCAGACACACTTGTATTGGTGAGTCCTGTAGTTATATTCACTGAATTTCCTGAGGTGGTTACGTTAAGCTCTAAACGCTCTCCTGTTCCTGCCTGTGTTGTTAAGGGGTTACTCACAGTTTGGAACTGGGAAGTTGATAGAAAAGTTGGGATTATGTGAAACTGCACCAACTCGGACTTCTCTTCGTCGCCTAGACCGTTGAGAGCGCCTGACTTGAGGCCCGAAAAAGCGCTATCACTCGGTGCAAAGATCGTGACGCCATTGTTTGAGTTGTTAAGCTGACCATTTAGTGAAACATCCTCTCGGGTGGCTTTGAGAAGCCTGATAAAGACTGTGAACTGGCCGGCCTTCTCAAGGATTTTTGTGATATTGGTAGGTCCGGGCGGTGCCGGAGCTGCAGCCGGCGACTGAGCTGTGGTTGTGGAACAATGGAGCAAGGAGAACAGAAACAATGAGATAGAGAACAGAAGTGGTGGCGCCATTTTTGTAGTTTTTCGACTCAGATGGCTTATGTTGCTTGACGATGTTTGAGAAAACGTAAATCAGCAAGACCGGTCCTTTAGAGCAAGACCGAAGTGTTTGATGTGTGTATAAAAGAACGATTGAGGAGGGCTTTTATTATGGTGGGTTGGAAATGAAGGTAGGTCCATAGGTGTAATATACAAAGCACGGTATTAGTTACAAAGACATATCTGTTAGGACCTTTATCCTCCTTCAAATGGTAGATGGAATCAATAGACAATAAAGAGAAAGAGGGAGAAAAAACACACTGTTGCAGCAACCAGTTTGCTTGGAGAAGCAGAAAAATCAGAAGATATCAAGTGGGTGTATGGCCAATAAAGAAGAGAATGATTGTTTTTGCTTTCACTTAGGAGTTGAATTTTTGGGTAAAATCTTTTTGAGATATTGCCTCAATCTAAAGGAAGAAGCTGGGACAGTGATGAAGACCCGGATGCTCTCTTAGCTGGGTCCTAAGCCCCCCACCAACCTCATCACCATTGATGCTCTCTTCTTAACTGTGTTTCCTCCCAACATTTATACGCTCCTTCAGGATTCACAAAGATTACGACTTGTCCTTTTCTTTTTTTCTTTTTTAACAACGACTGTAGACAAAAGAGCTTAAATGGGACTAACAAAATTCAGTGGATTATTGAACTGCTCTCTTGTAATAGTTAGCTAGTGATCCTAAGGTAGGAATCCCGTAGCCCGGAGATTTACATGCACCTTGCGCCAAGATCCGAAAGATCATGTACCATGGCCTTGTTCAATCAAAAGAATCGAAATTGAATCATGTGCAGAATGTGGCATTTCTTTGTTGAGGACCAAGTTGCAAACTAGGGTCTTTGTCCATGTTATTCTTCTCTTCAACTTCGTTCAATTCGCAGCTCCGAACGGAACCATTAAGGCCTCAGGTTTATCCGTGTTCTTCTTATTATTGTTGTTATCTTGCTTTAGCTTGGTGATTGTAGTCTTGTTTTCCCGATCTTCTTTGCCTCCTCTTTCCCTTTCCTCGTCCTCTTTTTTAGATATGAAGGCCATAACCATCTACCCAGCTGCTCCGATGGCTATATATAAACCGTATCGTTTGGGCTTGCCCATGGTCATGTGTTCGAAGGATGCTAGGAAGAAGAAGATATGAAGGCCATAGTCAGCTAAAAGGTTTCAAAGCCTATTTGCTGAAATAGGCTTTTGTTTAGAAGACTTGTTTTTCCGACGACTCTTGAGAGCGCCATTCAATTTTCATCAATGATTTATGTCAAAGCTGAACTGTAGAGGATAGCCCAACGGTAGAACTTCATCATCTGAGCTCCTATTCTGAAAAGTAGAGCAAATTTGCCTCAAGAAAATAACTTGAAGTTACAAACGAATTGAATTGAAGCTAATTCATCATTAAGACTCGATTGATTTAGTTTGATAAGGAGCTTGAGTAAAAAAGTTGGGCTCAAGCCTAATTCATTAACTGTTTGTTTAGACTTGCACTCGACTCTTTAAAGAGTTGATGCAACTGAGTATAAGCCAAGTTAGGCTTGGATTCTAACTTGAACTCACGTTGGATGGTTACCTTAAGGTTTCTTTAATTGGGTAATAATTAGGTGGAAAACGACGATGTATGCAAATAGATAAAAATAAATTAATTAGTAATTCTTACGAAATTATAAGCCACTTCATCCTTTTATCTTTTTTTCAATGTAGTAGGATCTGTCAAACGTCAAGTTGGCCTTCTTATCAATCATTATACGTTAATCTTTTTTCCCTTGCGTATTTCAATCGTACGAATCATGACGGGCAAATAATGCCAAAAATGCAGCCACATCGATCAGATTACGAAAGTAAAACGTCAGCCAAGTCTCATTCTCCTCCATCGCATCTACGTTTCGAGCTTCCAAGGTTTGTGTCTACATCCAAAGCAAAGGCCTCTCCAATGTGTGCATAACTACATATCTCATTTTTTAGACAAGATCCTCTGTTCGGTTTATTCTGTTTTATTCTGTTCTATAAAATTTTAGCCATTTATTTTTGTAGGATTCACGCATAATTTATGCGGGATTCATATAAATAAATGGCTGAGATTCATTAGACAGAATAAGACATCATAATATTAAACAGGAGATCTGAACTCTCCATTTTTGTGTACAGCCTGGCGTTTGGAATACACACACAAACAACTGAATTTATAATTAATATTTTTTTCACGTACCTAATGACTAAATATTTGAGTGTATAAAATTATTTTTAAATTTTAAATTTCAAAAATAAACAGATGACTCTAGTTAAATAAGTAATAATTTATTATAATATAATACGATTTGGTATCCTTAAAAAAAATTTGAAGAAACATAAAATTAGAACCTATAAATTTAAGAATCAAAAACCTTTTAGGAAGCCTCTCTTATCGCTTGAATCATTCGTAAATTACTATATACACATAATGTTGACTAGCTTTCTCAATTTCTTTACACAGTATTAATTCCCTTGCCATGTGTTTACCTGGTTTGTTTGCGGCATCACATTTTGACACCTCTAATTTTGAAAACCAGCACAATCTTTTCTTTCCTTAAAAGGTCTCAGGGGCTTACCAACAAAGTGCGTAACAGTCCTTAATTCGCAAGTCTTGTAAGTGGGACACTAGCAAGAGTGATGTCTCTTCAAATTCAAAATGGTCGCAACACACAATGTTTCAATCCCCAGTCTCTCACTTTAAGCGGTTTACAGTTGGTAAGCGTGTAGAATATGCTCACTATTGAAATGTTTGCGCTTGTGCGGTCTAGTTTGGATGTCCCGTCGTGCCGCCCGTCCTTTTCCAAGACCTGCTTCTGGTCAATAACTAGTGAGCCATTTAGCCAAATCTTATCTTGTGTTCAGATCTGGCATAAAGATCATCAATGAACGTCTTTTTATTATATGCCCACTTCCCTCATAAACCGCGTTGATAACACTCTAAATTGTTGCTTCTTTGTTTCTCTCTGAATGCTTTAAAATTAATAAAAAGGAGTGATAAAATTTTAAAATTATATTAAATTGAAACTTAGGATAGGAAAAATTAACTTTAATTTATGTTTACTAACAACTTTCCCTTTAATTTTAAAAATTCTGCTCTTATTAAATTTTTATCTAACTTTGGAACGACTTTCCTAATTGCCAATAACATGGAGAGTTGGTAATTAAAACTTTAATCATTAAATATCTACTTGGCGTTTCTCCTATTTATAATTTTGTATCCATTTCCAAGAAAAATAAAAGTTATATACTATGCAAAACCCGACCTTGCACTGAGTATTAAAGTTTAGGAGAAATTGATATAGATACAGATATCTGCTTGTCATTTATGGGATCAACTAGATCTACAATTGTTATCATATTTGACAAGGATCAACTTGTTTCTTTCCGTATAAAATTGCTTAGAAAGGAACTTAGCATCAATCCAAAAGCTTAATGCCAATATCTCTTCATAGATGCGGTTGTCCTGGACTTTGCGCACCTTGCATAGATCTCAAATTCCAGAAAAAGGAAATGGAGAGAAGTAACTCAACGGCATATTCCTTTTTTCCCCCCCTAAAATATAAGAAATTTTTTGTTTTCTTATGCAATTTCTATATAAAGCCTAGTACTTCCTAGACTTTATACACACCAATTGGTGCATGGGACGAATTGAGTGGGTGGAAGGTGGGTTTAGTAACATAAACGTTCTTTATTCAACTGAGGACTAATTAAATTCAAGTATAAAAGAATTTTGGTAAAATGAATTGTATTATTAAAAATTATAATCTTTTATGGTTTACAAGTAATTATTATTAGGCCCATATTGCCTGTATATAAACACTATATAGTAAAAAAAAATGAAAAGAAAAACTTGGGCGAATGGTATATCAACACCATAAAACCGACCTGAATTTAGCCCATGCATTACTTTTTAAGTTGTCACACTCAATGAGAAAATGGAACGCATTCACACCACGCAAAGTCCAATAAGCACGGCCCTCGTGTACCAACTAACGCATTCACACCACGCAGAGTCCAATAAGCACCGCCCTCGCGTAGCATCTAATTTTTAAAGTAGGCATTTTTTGAACAAGTTCATCGTCCACTTAAAGAGGAACTTTTGGTTCATCTCAAATTAAATGCGTAGCCCGTATCTTATTCATAAATTATATTTTTTTTATCACTATGCTCATTCCAATTCCAAGAAAATGCGTTCGTAGATTTATATTAAATTTGAACATGTTTCAATTTAACTCGTGAAACATGTTAAATTATTTGAAAAGTTGATTATAAATTTGAAAAGTTGATTATAAATTTCTCATGAATTTGTACTGAAAATTTATTAAATTATTTACTTTTAGTGCAATATATGTAATATATTTCAGTCTTCCTGTTTTTTGAATTTTTATATACGAGGGAAGGTACATGTCAGGGGCATATTTTTTATCGGTTCTTAAATCAATATATCCCTACTTTTTATATCAAATAATAATAATAATAATAATAATAATAATACAAAATTTATAATAAATAATAATAATAATAATAAATTTGGTATAATAAAAATAAAAATATTGAAAATATTAAAATAGTAAGCAGAAAGTTTATAACAATAATTAATAATAATAATAATGAGTTTAATAATATAATTAAGATAAAAAAGATAAATTTAATAATTAGTAGAAAATTTATAACAATATTCAATAATAATAAGATAACAAGAGTTTGTTTAGGAAGGGGTGTGGGGGGAGGGGTATTTCTGGAAGTTGCTTATTTGTTTTGTTTGTCTCACAATGATAAGAAATTTTGTCCTCCAGTTTCAAAAAAAAAAAAATTATGTTTCTGTGACCTGGAATCAGAATAAAAATAAGTTGAGTCAGCAACTAAATGCTGTGAGGTACAAGATTTTTGTGTTTTGTTATCTATTTCCACCAACGGAGATAGTAACCATATACAAGGTTAATGTTATTTAATGTAACATAGACTTTAGCCTTCTTCACTTTTCATTTTCGTATCTTTAACACGAAGCCTATCTTTTTACAAAACCTAGTCTTTATTTTGTCCTCACATCATTTCATGTTATTTAATGTAGTACTTTATTCAAGCCTTTTCTTCAGGTGATGACAAAGGCTTTATCAAAGGTAAAGCCTAATCTTCACCTGATTTATTATCTTTGTAATAGTTTTAAGTTATAAGAACAGTTTAAACTATAAGTTCATAGTCTTTTTCACATTAAATGATGTGAAGATTAACAAACTTAAACATTATATTTGATATAGATTAAAAAAATAGAAACATAATAATATAATCAAACATATTTTTGTTTTCAGTTTTTTATTAGAAATATCAACCAAACAGATTTTTGTTTTCAGTTTTTATATTACAAATCTCAACCAAGCAGGTTTTCATTTTTTAAAGGAAAAAAAAAAAACCAAAAACAGAAAACAGAAACTAAAAACAACAACAAAAAAATAGAAGTGGAACCAATCGACCCTAAACCTGTCACCTTGTATTCACAAAATAACAACTTTACCTATTGTTAACCCTGTATTGCTCACCTTTTAATTAATCACAAAGTAACAACTGAAATTAATCAAATATCATTTTAATAGAACAGAAAAAGAAAATCCCTGACGTGAGAGGAAGAGTAGGATTTATCATTTAGGCTTATAAGGCGGAGAATTGGGAACCGAGTAGATACAGAGAAAAACCAGAAGACCAGAATGGCAACTGCAACGGCCTTTTCACTTGGACACTCCTCCACTCTCTTTTCCAAAGCTTCAATCTTTCTGGGCATAAGAACCAATTCTCTTCTTCACTTCCCCTTTTCCTCACCTTTCAGCTCCTCTGCACTTCCCCTCCACTCTAACAAACACTGGAAAACACCTGTTGCTTCAGCCCTCGATCTTGGTGGAGTCAAGATTTCAAAAGACGGTAGCTTTCTCTGCCACTCTCTTTTTCTAAATTCGCACTCGTCTTTAATTTGTTCAGTTCTTACACGTTGTTTTCATTGACCACAAGCCTTTGTACATTTAACGTTTGCGCTTTTTCTTTTAATTGCTGCTACTCATTTCTTCGCATTCTTCAAGTCTTTGCTTTTTTTTTTTTTTGAGCATTAAACGATAAACCCTTCACGGATAGTCGATGCGAGTTCAGAATCGTGAACTGGGTTTGCGTTTCTACCTTCTGGGAATGATGCACACTCGTCAGGGAATGATGCACACTCGTCAGGGAATGATGCACACTCGTCAGGGAATGATGCACACCCGTCATTTGGTATATGGAGGCCATTTGAAATCCAACTACAGTGTTATTTGGACATTGATGGATGCAAACAATGTACTGCACGTGGTGTTTTCATTATTTTGCAAATGTACTCTTGGCACCTACTTGAATTTAAGGATGAATTAGTAGCTTCTGCAGAGATAGGACTTTGGGTAACAAACGACATTGTTGGTCCTGTTCTTAGAACTTTGTACATCAAGGTTCTGTTTATGACATTTCATGAAGTCCTTCCATCAATAGAACTCGAAGTAATAGCTTACGTATCGTAATAGACCCAATCCATAATATCGAATTGGAACCTGTGTATACATGTTAGCTTCTATTTATTTTTTTTTATCATGGGATAAACAGACATGTTTTAGGTAACGATGAACTGGGAATTGCTTAAAATCTTTGTTTAACTTGTGCTGCTCTTCTCGGTTTGTTGAAATTGGGTCCTTCTTAACTTAATGTTTTGGTTTCTTGTACCATGTTGATTTTCTTGGTTGCTGGGGGTCTGTAGATGTGGTGCGGGATGACCCTACAAACAATGTGCCAGATACGATTTTCTCTAAACTTGGAATGCAACTTCATAAGAGGAATCAGCATCCAATTGGGATCCTTAAGAATGCAATATATGATTATTTTGATACCAATTACCCTAGCAAGTTTGATAAATTTGATGATCTGTGTCCACTTGTTTCTGTAAAACAGGTAAAATTCCATCATAATTGCTCTTGTCCTTACCGTATTCTACAGTTCTGCTTGCTTTTAATATTTTAAAGTACTTTTCATTGCTTTTAGTAACATTTGAATATCCCTGCAGAATTTTGATGATGTCTTGGTTCCTGCTGATCATGTAAGCAGGAGCTATAATGATACCTACTATGTTGATTCTCAAACTGTCCTTAGGTGCCATACAAGTGCACATCAAGCAGAGTTGTTGAGGAAGGGACACACGCATTTTCTAGTTACTGGAGATGTTTATCGTAGGGATTCTATTGATTCAACTCATTACCCTGTTTTCCATCAGGTTTATATCTCTGAATTCTCAATCTTCATCATTCCATCTACTAGTGTTCAAATTTCTTTTCTTTCTTTTCCTTAATTATATGCTTCGTGCATATAATGCAGATGGAGGGTTTTCGTGTTTTCTCACCAGAAGATTGGGAAGCATCTGGCTTGGGTGCAACATCTTTTGCAGCAGAGGATTTAAAAAGATGTCTCGAGGGATTGGCAAGGCACCTGTTCGGTAAATTCGTCTTCTCCAGAAAATACTTTTGCATATACATATTGATGGAAAGAGGCACCTTGGGGAAAGTTTGACTTATCAAAATGATCAGTTAGTGCATATAATGAGTTTAGAAAACAATCTGGCACAAGTTTGTTGAGAAGCAGCCTATAAGGTAAACCAGGATAATACTGCTGTCTTCTTGGAACCCATAAAAAAATCATTTTCACTTTATAATATGCCAAGCAAAGTTCAGGGATTAGATCACCAGTTGGTCTAAGTGACTAGTCACTTTAGCCTTTGAATCCAGTTTGTTTCAAAGTCTCGACAGACCCCCTTTATCTTTTAAAAGTATTCTCCAGGTTTTGTTTGATTCCTAGGTCTACAATAATAGCTCCTTTAGTGGTTTCCCTTGGTGCTTTCAGGATTTTCTTGCTTTGTATTATGTCTTGATCCTTATTAGTTCATGTCATTGTACATTTCAGGTGCTGTCGAGATGCGCTGGATTGACACATATTTCCCTTTTACCGATCCATCATTTGAACTCGAGATATTCTTTCAGGTAATCAGTGGGTCTTTTTTTCTGCTATTTTCTTGTCCCAACTAACCTTGCCAATGACCAACTGAGCTACCCGCGCGGGCTTTTTCTGCTATTTTCTCATTATACTTGTGATGTTGTGTTGGAAACTTTATTCCAATTCTCTTCTCCTCTCCTCCCCTTGCACTTTGGAATTAACTAATCATACACTTTTTCTCGGCCTCACAGTTATTTCTGTCCAAATTTTACTTTATTACCAGTGAGTAACAGCAGTAAGATAGTTGAAAAACATGAGAAATTTTGCTCCATTTGAAGAAAATTTTAATTTTAATTTGGAATGCTTAGAACTAAAATTGGTACTATCAATTTTAATTTTATTGTTTTTGTGTGATATGCAATTGGATCTAGTTTAATATCCTTTTCTTTATGACAGCTATTGAATTTTCATATAAGTGGCTCTCCAAGTCAACTTGAAGGCTATCTTTACGTATTGATTTTATCATGTTGTATCTCAGAATACTTGATGCTGATCTATTAAAGACCTAACATTAGGTTGGTGTAGGATTTGTTATGGATTAATTAAATTGATGCTAGCTTGAAGCCCTTAAGCTTTTTTACCAAGAAATTTAGAGCAACTTTCCCTCTCTAATCAATGGCTATTAATTTTCAGGAGAAATGGTTGGAAGTTCTAGGCTGTGGAGTAACTGAGCAGGAAATATTAAAGAGAACTGGGAAACTTAATAATGTTGCATGGGCTTTTGGACTCGGTTTGGAGCGCCTAGCAATGGTTTTATTTGATATACCAGATATTCGACTTTTCTGGTCAAGTGATGAGCGCTTTACATCTCAGGTCTGCCTGGTTTCAATGAATATGTTGCTGCTTTTACCTTTTCTTTTATGTGATTTATATATTAATGCATATGTATATGGATATGTGTCTGCTTAAATGTGTATTATATTTGTGAATGTATTCATGTTTATTTATCTTCTTCTTCAGTGATGTGCATTTGAATTATGCCCTTTTTGATTAAAGGAAATTTCAATTGTGCAAGTTGACATCATTGGTAGGCATGTGACTAGAGCATATTGATCTGGATATCTTTATATGCAGTTCTGTAAGGGTCAGCTTGGAGTTAAATTCAAGCCATTCTCAAAGGTGTGTAATGTGTTAAACATGACTTTGTCCTTTTCCTTCTTTTTCCATAAAATATTTTGAGAGGTCCGCCAAGAAGTATGTGATAAGTACATGTATCTTTTGCAGTATCCTCCTTGTTACAAAGACATGAGTTTTTGGATCAATGAATCATTTACTGAAAACAACTTATGTGAAATTGTTAGAGGAATCGCTGGGGATCTTGTTGAGGAGGTAATGCTTGTACTTCTTTCTTTCTCTTTTTCTGAAAGCTTTGAACCTGGTATTTGTTTAGTAGATTCTGCATACTAGTTTTGTCCTTAAGTGGAAATTATACGATTCTCTGTGTGCTGTAACTTGGTTCTAGCATCAGTGGTTATGTGACATATTCTTGCATGTAGGAGATGGATACTGGTTACTGTGCATTGGGAAACAAGTCAATCTACTGAACTTTTGCTTGTAGTTTTATTAAATAACCCTTAAGTCTTACATCTTCTAAGATATGGAGCTCGATCTAATCGTCTGACAGATCAAAAGAATAAGGATCTAGCGGACTGATAAGTAATAACCATGGAATGCTAACTCAGCTGCACTACTTCTGCATAGACAAGGGTTGTTTTCTGAAGTGGTAAAATCTTTTTGTTGGGATTCAGGTGCAGTTGATTGACAACTTCACCAACAAGAAAGGGATGACAAGTCATTGTTACAGGATTGCTTATCGCTCCACGGAACGATCACTTACTGATGAGGAAATTAATGACCTGCAGGTACTTTCTCAAACGGGCAGCCGGGAGAAGGCTATAGGTCATCGTGCACGAGACTAACGAAACAGGTTCTCTCTCGCCCACACAAAAGCACATATCATGCTCAAATCAATTTATCGAATGATCTTTTCCGAATATACGAAATGCCATGAAATCTTTCGAGGCATAACACAAATGTATTTTGCAATTCATCAAAAGTTC
>JANSVB020000425.1:2132474-2144351 GCA_025504935.2 Erythroxylum haughtii | reverse complement strand
CTTGCTTCCTGCTAGAAGTAATGTTGCAATGCCTACCCGCACTCTATCATAACCAAATAGATTATCGTGCACTCACATCTTTCAATGAAAAATTTTCATCCTCGCCGTATAACCCAAATTAATCATAACGTGCCCGTACCAAAAAGCTTGACCCAATGATCTATTATTCCACGTGGCGTGCAGCTAGTGACAGGAATAGCCATAATTTACGCTGTCTAACCATAGCGATCCTTTCCCGCACCATCAGGACAAAGGAAACGAAACGACAGTGGTACTGCTACGAATTATTGCCGACGCACCACGCGCGTGGCCTTCTTCACCTGGCGTGTCGTCCCCGCGCAATACAGCACTCTCCATCTAGCCTTTTTTATTTCTCCTCACGATCACGGCGTCAGCTATAAAGCGCTGGTCACTTGCATCATGTACATGAAAGCAAAAAGCAAAAGCAAGTGAATCTTCTAAGCAAGCGATTTTTTGAAAACCACAGCTTAAGGATTGCATATAATACGTATATAAAGTAGCGGAGGTGGGAATCTCTTTGAGAATACGTGTTTGCTGTGAAAATGAGAGGGAAAGTATTATTGGTGCTGTTTTTCGTGCTTGCTACGGCGTCGTCTGCAGCCAACGTGACATACGATCACAGAGCCGTCGTGATCGACGGTAAGCGCCGTGTTTTGGTCTCCGGCTCCATTCATTACCCCCGCAGTACACCGGAGGTGGTTACATCCAACATGTTTATCCTTTTTAGTTACTATTTCAGTGTTTTTATTCTTCTTTTTCTAGTATTGTGATTAACACTGTTCGTGTTTATCATTACGGTGCACGATTTCTTCTGTAGATGTGGCCGGGCCTTATACAAAAATCCAAAGATGGAGGTTTGGATGTTGTAGAGACTTACGTCTTCTGGAACGTACACGAACCTGTCCGAAACCAGGTTCACTACTTCACTGCTCTGTTTTTTTTCTTTAATGCTGTAACGTGCTCCCTCTCTTTGTCTCTCTCTCACTCTCTCTATGTTAATAAACGATGATTACTGTGTGTACGATAATGAAGTGTTTATGTTCAGTATAACTTTGAAGGAAGATACGACTTGGTGAAATTTGTGAAGTTAGTGGCAGAAGCTGGACTTTATGTTCATCTTCGTATTGGACCATATGTATGCGCAGAGTGGAATTATGGGTAGGTACAAATTTTTATTTTATTTGATAATTAACTGATTAACGCATACTTCTATTTGCGTGTGTGTGTGTTTTATTGGGTGCAGAGGGTTTCCTCTTTGGTTGCATTTTGTACCTGGAATCAAGTTCCGGACTGACAACCAGCCTTTCAAGGTTTAATTTTTGTCCAACTTAATATAGAAAATTTTATTGCACGAGATATTTGTGGTGGTACATGGTTCATTATATTCTACATCTACCTCTCTGTTTCAGGTTGAAATGCAGCGATTCACGATGAAAATAGTGGACATGATGAAGCAAGAGAAGCTTTATGCATCCCAAGGAGGACCCATCATTTTATCACAGGTTGGTTTCATCATTATTTTGCTATAGAATTGTGGGCGTTTGATTATTGTTTCTAATTGTCAGTGCTCTATTTAAGGCTGCCAATTTGCCGTCGTAGTTTGACTTTGCATGTTCTGGGAATCGAGTAATACACTTTTAGGAACTTGAAGTTGGTTAATTTTATTGGTTCAAGCTCTTAACTTTTTACATTTTTATTTTCTTAATAATCTTAATACAGATTGAAAACGAATATGGTAACATTGATTCAGCTTATGGGCCTGCAGCCAAGACTTATATCAACTGGGCAGCTAGTATGGCTACGTCTTTAGACACTGGAGTACCCTGGGTCATGTGCCAGCAAGCCGATGCTCCTGATCCCATTGTAAGTTTATCTTTATCTTAATGTTCGTCTCCATTTTCTGAACAATGTGAATCACAACATATGTTCGCACCAGAATAATAATTGAATATTATTCTCCTAAAGTCATGTAATTTGGCATATAGTGCACTGACCCAGTGATTTATGTAATATTCTCTTTGTTTTCTTTCTTGGGTAAATTTACAGATAAATACCTGCAATGGATTTTACTGTGACCAATTCACCCCAAATTCTAAAAACAAACCCAAAATGTGGACTGAGAATTGGAGTGGATGGTAAGGTGTCGGACCCATCAAGATTTAGCAATTTAAATGGGTTAAATTAAAATGACGGCCAATATTTTTAATTATTCTTGTTAAATGTATATACACTTATCTCTAACGGCCGCTTCACTTTAATCGAATACAAGGTATCTTTCCTTCGGTGGGGCCGTTCCCTATAGACCTGTAGAAGACATTGCCTTTGCTGTGGCACGCTTTTATCAGCTGGGTGGAACCTTCCAAAACTACTATATGGTAGTGTCACAATGCATCTATGAGCCTATATTCTTAGCCCAGAGTTAATCGTAGTTTGATTTTGGCCATTTGTATACAGTACCATGGTGGGAGTAACTTTGGACATTCTACTGGTGGACCCTTCATTTCTACCAGTTATGATTATGATGCCCCCCTTGATGAGTACGGTAATGCTCTTTTATCTACCTCTTGGCTTCAAATCATCAATAACTCTACGTGTTATTTGGGTAAACACGATTCTAGAGGGTATTTGATGCTTAATTAACATGTTGGTAGAAGAGGTTTAAAAACTTTCGCCACATCATGTTTTCCAAAGTAAAAAAGAAATTGATACTGGATGTTAATGTGATACTAATTTTGAGACGAATTTCAACTCCCCAAGCTGATTTTGGAGTCCTGTCAACATAAAATTAGTCAAAAAGAGTGCGTTTTAATTAAGATTTCATAATGATGAATCTTTGATATACTGGATGTGATGCAGGACTTGTTAGACAACCTAAGTGGGGACATCTTAAAGATCTGCATAAGGCCATAAAGCTTTGCGAAGAAGCAATGGTAGCCACTGAACCAACAACGACTTCCGCCGGTCAAAATTTGGAGGTACATGCTTTTATTGCTGACGATCATCTATTTATTTAGTTTTCAGGTGTTTGGAAGAAGAAGCCTTTGACAAATTTCTTTAAACTCTAGAATGTCCAGTTGCTTCTAAAACGAAATTGCAATCGTGTTGCTGTCTTATAATTTGCCTATTTACGAAAATTTCTATTCTTTGCTATACTACTTTAGCAGCCGTTTAACCTAGCTTGTGACCACAAGAACATGAAGAATAGAGTTAGGTGTGCTAGAGCTTTTAGTACAATAATTGGAAAGCTAGATGGTTCAACGGCTAATAGTGGTCTTATTGAGATTACTTCCAATTTTATTTAACCTTCAACCAATCACATTATAGATCCCCTCTATGTCTCTCCCTGTTATTCAAATGTTTCGTCTTTAACATGTGGTCTTGTACTTTTCAGAGTAGTTCAATATAATTTGGTGAATTAAGTTCTTCCATGACTGAACCAATTCAATACCGTATCTAATCCTTAAATAGGGATAAGAAGTCATCTATGACACTTTTTACTTTTCTGTAACAAGAAAATCAATGAGTAACTATAATTCCTTAGTTGTGTCTTCACTAAAAGAATGAAAAAATTAAAACTGTACCAACTCTATTACAAGAACCTATCCCTAAATTATACGTACTACACGTTCTTCCAAAGAAAACAAGAGGATTCAACGCAATAACCACTTCAAATTTTCAAAAAGATTCTTCTTTCCTGTTTCATTTGAGGTAAATGTCCAGATATATTACTCAAATATGTCAAATGAAGTTGTACACCTAGTTCATATCCTCTTTCCTTACTAACTATCCACTTTTTCAAAAAAAAAAATCCACTTTTTTCCATTCCTTCATTTATTTTGAAGCATGCCTGGGACTTAGCTCTATAGTTAATCCTAAATTGTATTTCTGATATATTTTCTTGCAAATCAGAAAGCATAATTTCTATACTTACATCGACCACTCTGTTCTTTCATTTAACGGTTTTTAAGACAATACTTTTCAGGTAACGGTTTATAAGACAACAAGATTATGTTCTGCTTTTCTTGCCAATCTTGCCACAACGGACAAAACTGTTAATTTCAACGGTAAAGCATATAGCTTGCCTGCATGGTCTGTGAGCATCTTGCCAGACTGCAAGAATGTGGTACTTAATACTGCAAAGGTATGCATCTTTATCTTCTGTTGCAAATATTTATTGCTTTTGCATATATGAGTGATTAAGATTTACGTTGATGATCTGCGATCATGTAATCAACCAGCTTATCATTTTTATGAGCCTTTTCATATTTTTCTGAAATAGCGTACTGAATAATCAATTAAAAAATGTTAAATCTATTTAAATTCTTTATTTCAATACTTATTTGTAAAAATTTTTAATTAAATATTGTCTCTAATTTTAAAAATTAGATAATTCAGTTTAAAATTTTATCTCAATTAATATTTGTGAATATGATTGATATATCAAATAAAGATGGACACTTAGAGGATATTATTTGGTTCTTCACTTTTGTTATTAAAATGGTAAACATGTCTGTGCTTATATATTTGATGATGTAGTCGTAATTAAAAATCATACTTCATATAATTTTTTTAAATATTAGATTTTATATATTCTTTCAATTATATAAATAAAATATTAATAGAAGACAGTCTTTAAATTGAACATTTAAATCTAACCGAAAATAATCTCTGCTAATTAAAGATACGACTGTATGTGCATATCAGCAGAATTTTCGCTTATTGAAATTTTGATCGAGGCGTTGTTTTTTTCTAAAGAGAATTCTCTATACTTTCCCACTCCTCTGTAAAGCTTTAGAAAAGTGATGTGCTTAAGGATTCGTGCTTTTCGCAAATCTTGTGCCAGCCACCGAGCACTTTGGCAATTCCCAAATATAGTCACTAAAACGAGTAGCTTTCTCATGACAGATCAACTCTATGACCGTGATTCCAAGCTTCACCCGTCAGTCTCTGGATGGTGATGTGGATTCTTCTGAGACTCTCGGCTCTAGCTGGAGTTGGATTAATGAACCAGTGGGTATCTCCAAGGATAATACCTTCGTGAAACCTGGACTACTGGAGCAGATAAATACAACAGCAGATCAGAGCGACTACCTATGGTACTCATTAAGGTATAAAAGGTCTGCGTTCACAGCTGTTTGCCCAAAACCATGCCTGGCTGCTTCTATCTATTGGCATTTGCTGACAGTTCACGAAAGATTTGTCTCTCTGTATCTAAACTATTTCTGGTTTATCTTGGCTATCTATCTGCATTTGCTGACACAGTTCACGAAAGATTTGTCTTTCTGTATCTAAACTATTTCTGGTTTATCTTGGCAGCATGAATGTCAAAGATGATGACTTTTTGCTTCAAGATGGATCCCAAGTTGTTATTCATGTTGAATCCCTTGGCCATGCCCTTCATGTTTTCATTAACGGGAAGCTTGCAGGTAATATATTCGCACGGAAATCTAAGTTTCTTATCGTTTGGCTGACAAGTTTTATGATTAGAGTCGCTTTCTTTTTTAGATTTTTGTTTGCTTCATCCATATTATTTATGGAGTAATTTAATTTGATTATTCTGATTTTGACAGTTTTTCCTATTAATACCTTTCAAGAAGGCTGGTTATCAATGTGATAGATAGGCTAATTTGAGTCTCTCTTGAGAGAATGTATAGGCTTGATCTTGATTCCTGTTTTGCTTTGGAGGCAAAGCTTCCGTCTTTCCTAAACTGCAGGTTAAATAGCTGAATTTCATAAGATATTACAGAAAAATATATTATCCATCCAATTAAGTGCCACTTCAGTACTAGCTGAACATGTTATTTTCTCTTTAAATAGTTTCAGCTGTCAGTTCTTTGTTTTTAATATCGTTTTTTAAAATTTTGATAGGTTATTTCTTTTAGATAAAGCTTTTCCTTCAATGTATGTACTGATTAAAGTCTTTTTCTTTTCTAGATTTAGTTTTTTGCTTCATCTGTGTTACTTCTGGAGTAATTTATATTGATTTTGATGGTTCTTCCTACTAGTACCTTCGAGTAGACTGGTTATCGTTGTGATAGATAGGTTTAGTTGAGTCTCTCTTGAGAGAATTGATTGAAGGCTTGATCTTGATCCCTGTTTCATTTTGGTGGCAAAACTTCCGTCTTTCCTAAAATGCAACTTGAATAACTGAATTTCATAATACATTATAGAGAATATATTGTCTGTCCAATTAACTGCCACTTCAATAATAGCTGAACATGTTTTCTGGCTATTATCTAGAAATTGTTTCAGCTGTCAGCCCTGTATGTCTTTTAGAATTTGGGATAACCTATTTCTTTTAGATAAAGCTTTTCCTTCAACACATGGAGTGATTTTTGTATACTTATAAAATTGGGTCCATACAGGAAGCGGAACAGGCAGCAGCAGCAATCCTAAGGTTGCAGTGGAGATTCCCATCACGCTCATAGCTGGAAATAACAGCTTTGATTTGCTGAGCTTGACTGTGGGACTTCAGGTACAATTTTCCAGATTAAGATTTACCAGAGTAATAATTTGTAAACAGAGGCTGTATTCTGCTCGATGTTTTGTTGGTCATAATGCCAGTAGCTGAAATATGGTGTCTATAGGAGAATCATATTATAGCATCCAGGCATTATTATATCAATTTCATTGGAAGCTTATTTGGCATCAGAATTATGGAGCCTTTTTTGATTTAACTGGTGCGGGCATCGCTGGTCCAGTAAAGCTGAAAGGATTGGGAAATGGCAGTACCATTGATCTATCTTCTCAGCAGTGGACCTATCAGGTCAATATTCTTGCATTTTTTGTTTACTATTCAATGAATAACTGTACAATGGTGATTGAATTTCATTTGACTCTACTTGCTGGAAGATTTGAATGTTACTATAGTTAATTTCCTTCATACAATAACTTAGAACTCCTAATCGATGATTAAAATTCTTTCTTTAACTTTCTCCTGGCTTTGGGTAAATGAGTGTAGATTGGACTTAAAGGTGAAGAATCAGGACTGCCTAATGGAAATTCTTCACAGTGGGTTTCACAGTCAATATTGCCCAAGAAGCAGCCTCTGACATGGTACAAGGTAACTGCAAAATTCCATTTGTCGAAATTACCACTCTACTGGCCTATCTGATTTTCAGTTGAATGTGGCATATGATGTAATCTGGTCACCGACATACAGTTCTTCACAGTGATGCTTGCCAAACAAATTAATACATTGCAACTGGGAAGAATTTTTCTAAATATAAAATGTAAATATCTCCCTGTGAAAGAAAATGAGGCCACAGTAGGCTCTATAATTTCTAGTTTAACTGTGAACGGGTCTGCATCAGGATCACGCATTGGATGGAAAAGCGACAACAGATCAGTTTACCATTAAAAGTTGAAAACACACATCAGGTTGTTATTACAGGTGATAATATTTGAGGTTGTCTAAGCTTTAAACATAACATGTTTCAGAAGTAGTTTGACATGATAAACAAGAAACAGAGAAAATGTTGTTCTAGATTCCTTTACTAGTCTTTCCTTCCAGTTAAAACGAATCAGATTTCCCTTGTTCTTCTTAACTTTAGAATCATTTGCGCTTCTGGTTTATCATGGATATAAGTGTCTGAAATGTGATATTATGGACAGATCATAAGTGGCTGTATCATGTAGTCAAGCGAATATTATGAACAGATGGTTCGTCTAAAGTTGTGTTTTTCTGAATCATGTAAAGCGAATTTCTTTGTCAGGTTCTGTGATTAGGGATTTACATTGGTAGAGCTTGCATTGCTCTCTCAGATGACAAGTTTATCCTCTAAATTAATTGCTTAAAACTAATAACTTATAGTAGTTCTGTTACAGACAAGTTTTGACATTCCTGCGGGTGATGATCCCATCGCAATTGACTTCACGGGGATGGGCAAGGGTGAAGCATGGGTGAATGGACAAAGCATTGGACGTTATTGGCCAGCCAATATGTCTCCTAATAGCGGCTGCACCAACTCTTGCAATTACAGAGGTGCTTACAGTTCTAACAAATGTCTCAAGAATTGTGGAAAGCCTTCTCAGTCATTGTGAGTTCTCGACAGTGTCAAGGCATTTATGTTGTGCATTTCTTCAGAATTCTTGGTTCTTATAACAACTTTGCAGGTACCATGTACCACGTTCGTGGGTGCAATTGAGCGGCAACACTCTTGTCTTGTTCGAGGAAATTGGTGGAGATCCAACCAAAATTGCTTTTGCTACCAGCCAGACTGGAAGTTTCTGCTCGCACATTTCAGAATCACATCCGTTGCCTGTAGATATGTGGAACTCAGATTCAAAATCAGAAAGGAAATCAAAACCTGTACTATCACTCGAGTGCCCACTTCCTAATCAGATCATCTCTTCAATCAAATTTGCAAGTTTTGGGACACCAACTGGAACTTGTGGGGATTTTAGCCATGGGAAGTGTAGCGGCAATAACGCTCTATCCATTGTCCAGAAGGTAGGCCCTTTCAATCTTTTAATGCAGAATATGTTTCTCTATGAAAATTCCTGCCTCGTTTGTTCTCAAGTGGAGTCAAAACTGCAGGCCTGCGTTGGGTCAAAAAGCTGTAGAATTGAAGTATCAACAACTGCCTTCGGCGATCCTTGCAGAGGAGTAATAAAAAGTTTAGCGGTTGAAGCTTCCTGTACATGACATTGTTGCGCATAGCATTCACTTTGTAAGGGACTCAACCAACACGTCGGCCCTAATTTAGGGCTTTTATGCATCAAATTGTTGAAACTTTACCAAAAGGCCATTTTAAGCAACTTGGAAGTTTCAGTAGAAAGACAACTTGGAAGTTTCATCGTACTTTCCACTGTATTTTCTTTTCATCATATGAATTGACTTCTCAGCAAGGATTCCTCCATAGCAGGCGCAATCTATGATCATTTTCGGATTTCGCCATCTTACCCTTGGTAAAGTTTACAAAGTTGTTTTGGTGACATTTCGGTTAACAAGCGCTGAGGAAGAAATAAACATAGTAATAACATGGACAAAGATTAATGCCCTTATTCATTTGAATCAACGTACATAGTTCCAGACATGACTCAAGTATATTTTGATTTTAGACATCAAAAACCTAATAGCAAGATAAATTACATATATTTGTTTCGTTAATACTCAGAAACTCCGTCAACAGCTAGAATGGTAGATGATGGTCTCTGAAACCTGCAAACCTTGCAAAGAGGTGAGTAAAGAGATGGAGTCTGGTACTTGTCCTCTCCACCCATCATTGGCATAGGTACCCCTTTCTTGACAGGACTAACGTAATCAGGTCGGTAAGTCTTTCCCAGGACCCCTTCAACAAGATCTGAGAGGTCAAAGAACTTGAACTGTGTCTCCAAATGAGCGAAAGCATCATCATCTGGCAACTGGTAGTTGTGAACTCTGTTTTCTTCTTTCCCAATTGGTCTAACCCTTATGTTCAGTTCCACCAGCTTGGCGACTGTGACTCTTACAGTATTTGTATCATCAGTTCTTTCCACCACCACCTCTCTTTCTACCCCATTAGCCCTCCATTCGGCCTCTCCATTTGCAGGGATGTCAACTGTCTCACCGTCCCACCGTACAATGAGAGCATCTGTGCTGTCTTCCCAGTGTGAGACTCTCTTCGCTGCAATGACAAGCGTGTGTGTGTCAAACATAATTGAGAAGGCCTGCACCCATGTGTAGTCCCGAGTCCTTCCTTTCGGTCGAGTTCCGATAAAATGTGCGTTGATTTGGAGATTATAGTCGGAAACAATGGCGAAGTTTCCTCCCTTTTCTCCATGGAAGTAGAACATCACTCCGTCACCACCAACAAAGCGAGGATCATAACACAGCGAGCCATATCCTTCACAATTTGGTTTTCTAACTGCGCAAGACAAGCATGGTGTTGTCAGCAAGCACTCTATCCATGTGCAAAAATCAACTTTTTGCAGAGAGCAATCCTAAGGGCCTTGTGATGGGATATGAAATGATAATTTGATAAAGCTTTTTAGATATACGCAACGGTTCACTGATAAAGCTCTTTCAAGATAGACATGGGATGAAAGACACATGGTATGGAACAGATCGAAGTGAAAAGACTTTAAAAAACAGTGATTAAGCAGGCAGGACAGGATCTTACACTTGCAAGTTACTTCACACTTGCTGCTGCAGTCAATGAAGCAAGCTTTGACCTTCTTGTTATGTTTAGGCTTCCTCTCTTTGCACTGATCTGGACACACACGAGTCCTGTACTGGCAGGCTCCTCTGGCTAGGCAAAAGGCTCGCTCGTTCCCCTTGCCTGACTTGCCTAGGAATATGTAATTTTGAATAGCGGGATCAAGTGATGAGTACTTCGTGCTCTTGCTACTGTTCTTTTCGTCAGCACCTTGAACAAAATGCAGTTCCCAAGAAATGAATACTACTAGAGACAAAGCTGCTACAATGAACGACTTTCTTTGGTCCATGCCTTTCTTTGATATGAGAAGCCTAGATCGCTAACTTGTCTCAGTTTAATGCATGGAGGAGGATATATATATCCACAAACACATGCACGAGGGACCAGTATTGAAATGGCCTTGGAATTCGGCATAATACCCGCGAACTTGCTTCTTCCTATCATCGCTGAGTTGGGAAACATCGCTTTCTCTTCACTATTAAAATGAGTCTACGAATGTGAAATATATGAGCAAGTTGGTGCCGACTACGTTAATCTCCAACCTTACACAAGCTCTTAGCTTGAGTTTTCTTCAGTTTCACGTATATGAGGAAGCTTTCAGAACTTAAACACAGCCTTTTCTTCAAAAATTAATGCCCACTCGCAAATTTATAATTATGTTCTTTGACATTCATAAATTTCTTCATGCAACAAGGTTTTCTATATGGTTTTTAATTGTTTTTGACTTTAGAATACTTGATTTATGGATTTGAACCCACAAGTCACTTAGGGAAACATCAACGTTAAGTGCAATACTCCAAAGCAATGGTGGTTGTTGGTTTACAGTCATTGCTTCCAAAAGATTGCTCGCTTGCTACATCTTTTGACGAGCAAATGGCAGAGACAGAGTCGGTTAATACGTTTTATTTGTTAGCTTATTCGTGTAACAAGTAAATTCTTGCTAAACTTCCAAGAAATTTGTGTTCATTTGTTTATTCAAATGTGCATGAGACTTGATGATATTCCTTTTGAGAGGGGAAGAGTTACACCCTGAACAAAGTATATGAACAAATGGTAAATAAAATTAGGGTTATACCGTGAAATCAAGAGATAAATACAAGTAGGTTTACCAAGTCCTTCCAGGGTCTTGCTGGTAAAAACAATTTGTTGAAAGTCTTAAAACTTCATAGATCAAATTGTAAATATACATGAATTGGTTATTAAAGTTCTCATAAAATTTTAAATACGGTTCTTAATTATTTTGATAAATCATAAGAATGAGTTTTAATATTTTGTTTCACAATTTCTTTATTAATTAGGAATAAAACTGTGTACTATTGAACTTTTTCAAATTATTCCAAGTTATTGTTGTTGTAGTAGTTTTATAATTATTGCATGAATATATTAACCTTAGCCTAAAGTAAAATTAACTTGTCAGGCTGCGAAACCAACATAATCACTAGATTCAAAGGTAAATAGAACAATTACCATTCACCTGAATTGTTTATAAATAGACAAAATGGCGTGAAATCCAACAATATATGTGAAGGTACCTTAAGAAGTAAAATGGGTATTAAGTATTAACAGAGTCATAATTCATAAATGAGAACCAAATTAAATACCATCATAATTATCTGATCTGATCTCTTTGTTTACAAGCATTAATTGCAGTTGCTTAGTTCATTTACTAATTATCGAAATTCCAGACAGCTAACACACAGGTCAGCAAGAAGTGATG
>JANSVB020000425.1:2106292-2130392 GCA_025504935.2 Erythroxylum haughtii | reverse complement strand
CATTACAGCAACCATGAAATTTTACATTAGCAAGTATAAATTTGGTCGCTAATAATTTTACCTTTAGTGACCAATTTTAAATGGTTGTTAATAACGCATTTTTAACGACCAACGTAATAACTCGTCACTGAGCACTTTTAGTAACAACCCTATAGTGACCACCTGTGGCCAACCCGATTTTGGTTGCTATAACTTTTAACGACCATTTTCTTACTTTTAGCAACTATTAATAATAGTTGCTAAAACTAATTTTTCTTGTAGTATTTTTGTTAATTACACTAAAATAATGACTTTTTAATGAAAAAATTTGGTCTAACTCTCTTAGTCTAAGCCTAATATGAAATTTAATCAAATCGAACCTATTATATTAACTCCGAGTTAGATCAAACTAGACCGAGTTGTCCAATTTTACTAGTCCTCCATAACATATAATAAAAATGCTAGAATTAATGACTTTTTTTAGTACTTAATATTGTATAAAAAAATACACTAGAGATGCATTAATAAAATTTAACATGTTACTTGTAGTACCAAGTTCTAATATGTCAAAAGCTGATTTGTGAGTATTCGTAAATAACAAGATCAAATATATTAATGTCAGAACATTAAGAAATTATCTGTTGAAAATTGAAAGCCTGTTCTTACATTTTGCCTAATTTAAATTTGAAGTTTTAATAATGTGAAATATTTTAGAAAAGGAAATTATTCACCTTCAAAAAAAAAAAAAAAGGAAATTATTGCCTATTTTAGTTAATGTCATTGGCTCTTTTGATCTGACGGTCGCTTGGACACAAAGGCCGTCAACAAAGATCTGCTTTCCTTTTTAATGGATGAAATTTTGCAAGCCTTTTAAGGTCCACGCTTAAAAGCAAAGTGAGCCTTGGTTTAAAAACTTGACCAAACAAAACTGTACCATCCAACCCCGAAAGTCTTCGCGTGTGGAGTTAGTCTTATAAGGGATTTCGTTCCACAATCCACTTGCCACTTAAAGTCTTGGCAACGCAAGCACAGAAGACTTGCGCAACAGAACAGTTTGACTTTGACTATTGATACCATTTGACCAGCCCTTCGGCCCCATCATGGTCCTCTATAGATTGACTGACAGCCATTTTGGAACATCTGGTCCCAGATGCAGAGTCTTTGAAAGAGAAGCTATAATATTATTTCTGATAGTCTTTTATCAGACTAGTTCTAGAAGGGAGGAAGCATAGAACTAAAGTCATAAAGCAATAGCCTCTTGTGTTTTGTTCCTTTCTCCAATCACCAGCTCTCTGCAACATTTTTATGCATTTTCCTCTTATAATTTTTATATAAAAATGTAATGAATCATTTGAACAGTCTAAGTTTTCTTGTTAGAGTTAAAGCCAAAAGACAGACTCCAGACAGCACAACACTCCCGAGTCAAAAGCATGTCATTAACTGATGAATAGCGAATTAACAAATAGTCTTGGTCTTCATTAACCAAACATTGGTGGATCTATTGCCGTTTTCTTCAACCCCAAGTGGAGGACAACCAAAGATGTATCTAAGCAACTTGTAACAATGTATATTATATTGATAACATGGTAAAATCTTCAGCTTAAGAATAACAAACTGGCAAGCGTATGCCAATCTATTTATTTGCTTGGGATCCAAAGAGAACTAAACCAATGAGAACATAATTGCGAAAGCATGATCGAATAGTTGATATACTAATCTAACTTTTCCAAACTTACCTGCCAATTACAGCCTTATTGGTTTATTGAAATTTTAATCCCATTAATTAGTCTTTTAGCATGCTCTGTTGACCAAGGATATTTTATGGCTGAGTTGGTGAATTCGTAATTATTGAACATGATGTCACGTTTAATTTTTCAGAGCAACTGTGAGAGTAGCCTAGTGTTGGCTTTCTTTAATCTTAAAGTATTGTTTCATGTCGACTTAAGATATGATACCGTTTGACTATCTAATCCTTATTTGGAACATAACATTTTTTTTTAGTAATAATGTTTCATACAGGCTTCTAGATAGTCGTCAAGCATTTTCCATGATGCATAAGTCTAAATTATATATCCTAACATATTTAAGAAAATTATCTTGTGTAACTATTGATGCATGCTTAATATCTTCAAACCTTCATAGGGATTAACTTACAAGTAAGTAAATCTTGTTCTCCCACTTTTGCTAATATTAGACGAACCAGTAAGGAAGGCAAGAAGACGTACTACTCTACGACTAGATTGTCTGTATGTGTGAAAAAACATTGACTTGTCACTCTTTTCATCATGAACCTAAATTTCCACCATATCACCTTCATATAACTCGAAAAAGTCTGTATGTGTGAGTTCTTTCTGAAAGGAAGCTCGCCTCATTCATTGGCTACATATCTTTCAATCTTTTCGACTCTCTTTGTTAATAATAGCTCGTTTCAATTTGAGAATACAGAAAGAATAGAAAGTCTTGACATCTAATTTTACCTAGCTTTTCGTACAGAAAATTGCTATTATTAATCTTAAGTTATGCAAATTTTAATGTTCTTATATGTTCAACAAAACCATAATTTAAAAATGAAAGAACCGACAGGGTAGTAAAGGTTTCACAAACTTTCAGATTTTATTGCAATCGTTGCTAGCATAATTAAAAACTAAAAAAATTAAACTCACAAATATAAGTCAATATCAATATTTGTTAAAGCAGTTTGGCATACCTTGTTTATGTCTATAGGGTCCTTACCTTGCTTAATTTTTTCACTAACGACAATAGTTTAATACAAGATTTTACTGAACTGATACTGCTAAACTCTTGATACTATCCATCGTCGTCACAATCTATGAAAGAACTTCATACCTAGTATGACCACCTTGTACTAATGTACTAACCTTAATAGAAATTTTTCTCAACGATCTTTTAACGAAAAAACAATAAACAAATAACTCAAGTCATTAAAATAATAAAGAACGAAAACAAATACACTTGAGATAGAAAGAAATAATTTCCCAATGTTTTCAACTTCTCCAAATACTAATATAAAAGTTGTTCATCAATTGAAATTGCCATATTCACTGTTGGAATCTTTTGAATATCATCTCTAATATTGACAACCACCGTAACAGACATAATCCACACTCAATCAGCCCACAAAAGCCACTCAAACGGTCAAGTATGGGAGCTACTAAAATCACAAAAACTTCTGAAAATTTTCATATACCAGAAATTAAAAAAACCAGTCACACAAGTTTCACACATATTTCGTAGTAAAAAGTTATAGGCAGCGTTTCCCATAATCATAGACAAATATTATTAGCTACAAATGATTTTCTTACCTAAAACACTATAAATATGTAGCCAAATATTGAGTGTAAGTTAATGTTGGCAAGGAAAAAATTTAGCACCAAATGATAGGCAACGGAAAATGTAGGCAATGCTTTTTTACGACGTTTTATGCATTCATAGTGATATATGATCTGCAACATTTTTCTAGTTTCATAAGTGAAACCTTTTAACTACATTTATAATTTTGTAAGTAAAGTCCTTTAATTATTTGTGTGTGAAAACATTGTCAAATAGTTTTTACAACTTTTTGCATAATTCATAATATTAAGCAATTTACAACGTTTATATAATGTATCAACATTTTTTGTTGTGAAATATTTAGTTATTATTATCAAATTAAATCATAGAAAAACATTATTAATTTAAAATGTTGAAAATTCCTTATATAAGTATCATCGAATTATACTGACAAAAGTAATATAACATGAATAGCTAATCCTTTTTTTCTACACAAATGTAGGATCAGATGTGACATCACTATATTGTTGTGTAACGAGTTGTGAAGATTCCTTCCCATTATTAGTTTAAGGAGATGGGTTGAATATTGTGATTGGAAAGGTATGTTCACTATCATAATCATCTTGTTAAGTAGGAGAAGATGAGACTGAATCAATAGGTGGCTGGCACATTACAATAATGACTTGAGAATAATAAGAATTATGAATAACCCGGAGCTGATGAGCTAATCCCCTGGCCTCCCCTTTTTGCAATTTGGAATTGTCCCCTTATAGCAGCAGTAGCCAAGTGTTGGATTACAGACTCTTTAAGTTTAGCATTGTTAACACCCACTGGCAAATGGGTCCAAAGCAAGCGAGGAATTTAATAAAGTTAAGCTTCAAACTGGTCTGTTAAATGAAAACAAGAGTGAATATGAATAAAAAATAGTATCATATCAGGTAAGAAAAATACAAACACGTTGTGATTCAAAATCCCCAAGATTTGGAAGATGAAATATGGTGTTGTTCTTAGACTGATCAAACCTAAAACTTATCTAACGTTTATCAGCTTTAAGTAATTCTTAGCTGGCGATTATAGAAAAGATAAGTCATTTTCATTTAAAAGTAAAAACACAAGATATTTAGTAAGTATAGAAATAGATAAGTCATTTGAATTTAGAAGTAAAAACACAAGATATTTATTTAGCAACATATTTTTACCTTTTTGGATTTTTCATGTTGATAGGTTGCTAGAACATAGGACATTGGGAACTTCTTTGGCACCTATAATTAAATTGGAAAGAAATGAGAAAGTATACGTTATTATTCTCTCCCACCAATATAGATGAATACTAGAATACTTAAGAGGTGAACATGGCAAGTGGAGCCCTATAGCAAATATTATGCATAATCAAATTGGCGATTCTTTTTTGGGTACAACTAGGGTATCTCCCGCCAGACGCAAAAATAATCCCTTCACCACGAGAGTTTGCACAAAGCAGTAAATAACTGGCCACGAGATGCACTCCATTCTCATAAGGGGGGATCGAACCCCCTACCACATGGTTAAGGAACGAGGTCAGCTACAACCACGCCACATCTCATGGTTCCATATGATTTATTAGCTTACAATCTTGATTTCCAATAACTATTCAAACTTGTTGGCAAAATACTAATTGTAGATTTGATTACTAAACAAATATTGAAAGATATCAAAATTGATGATAATTAAAAATACCATTCCAGGATGAAATCCAAGTGGAAATCATGCTTCCAATTAGTCAACTGTAAAAGAAATATTAAGATAATTATGGAAAAAAAATAGTAAACTTGGTAGCAAGTAATTGTTCCAATAAAAGATTAAAACACATCGTATGTATAGTTGAAGGATCACTGCCGCAAAACGCTTCAAGGCATATGCTGCAAGTGTCGTCACAAGCTTCCTAGATTCCCCCTTCCACAAATGTTGTAACTAATTAATGTCAAATGTGCCTCAAACTTGGGGTTATCTCCCAATCCCTAAATAACAAATTTCAAGTTCTTCAATGAAGCATTTAGAAAAGCAAAACAAAAACTTGAAAAAATGGAACATAACAAGTCCATATTTAAAGAAATAAAATTTTCCAATTTATGACCTTTGTTAATGACTACTACTATTGAAAATATAACAATTTCCATCAATGAAATGATCAGCGTATAGTACACATACAAATAGATAGATTTAATCAACCAAAATGAATCCATTTTTATGTAATGTTTAGCATTAAATATACCATAAAAGGAGCTAACAATTTAATAAATAGTGAGTATAATATTTTGAACAGTTGGGCAAAAGCTGAGAAAGCTCTCAAAACCTTAACAAGAGAACTATTTCATATAAACATGCATGGACTTATCAGTCATGAAACCAATTGTGATATGTAATTTACTTAATTATGGTCAATAATTAAGCATTCAATATTTGATAATCCTCGCCAAGCACTGCGGCGATTAAGCGTGTGTTCCTCTGACTCTTCACAATGGCCTTCTGGGGGTGGAGGTGCTCCAACGGAGGGCACGACTCACCTCCACATCTCGTACATCCAATAGATGTCCATAAGGAGGAAAAAGAAAACCAGTGAGAGGAATGGTTTTAGGAGGTTACATGTGACGATGGTCAAGCCCTTCCAAAGCTCGTCAAGGTCTACGATTGTGAGATCTAATACCTAAACTCATACAAATTACAATTTTAATGTCACGCTTACATCATATTTTATAGGTTAAATATACTGGGATTCACTGTGATTTGATCTTTTCTTATCTTAGTTCTCATTTTTTAAAAATTATCACTTACCCTCTTATATTATTATTTAGATATTTCATAACTGCCTCGACAATAATTTATTTAATTTTCATATATTTTTAATCTAAAAATATAGTATTAATATTCTTAAGTTTTAATTTGACATCATTTTAAAGATATGAATGGATGAAAAACTAAAGAAATATGATAGAAGGGATTATGTTATTGCTAACTGATATGTACCCATAAGTTGGTAAAGGATAAGTTAGGAAAATATCGCTATTGAGTACCTACGTACATGCACCGAAATATTGTACAGTTTTAACCGGAAACACTTTGAAAACTTGCTTAGACATCATTGAAACCAATTCAAATATTAACTACATTTCAAAGTCACACATAATGTAGTAAAGAAGCATTTGAGGTTTGAGCCTATTACAGGGATACTGATAAGGATGGGTCTATAGTAGTACTATTTTCTTTTTTCTTATTTGGTGAAAGGTACAGCATCGATAATTGTGAACTACAAAATACAATCTCCAGGTAATCAAAAACAACAAAAGATATTATGCACTAAACCTGAATCACGTATTATTTTTCAAAAAAACCTAAAATCACATATTGTTAATGATAACTTACCTATCTAACGATCTTCCTAATTTCTTGTCCCAATTTAGAGCACTTTTGAATTAGTAATAGCAAGCACATGTTATACATGTACTTAAAAGAGATTAGTATTTTAGCTGATTTTTGGGGTTATAAAGGGAATGTCACGCTACAAGAAATAATCCAATTACCAATGAAAAATTAGCAACGGTAAAGAAACCATAGCCAATTACCGATGGTAATCCTACACCCGTTTGAAAACTTATCTGTAAAAATTTATATTATCAATGGTAACAATATTCGTCGCTGATGTTGCGTGGGGAAGTTTGCTGCTAAATTTTTTCGCTTCACTAACGAAAACCTTCCATTGTTAATCTGTCGATAAATTGGCTATTAAAACGTTGTCTTTCGTCAACTGCTTCTGTTGAACTTTTTAAGAATAATGAAACGATGTCGTTTGGTTTTAAATAAAATGATGTTGTTTCGTTACCCTTATTCCTCCTTCGTTCTCCACATCTGCTGTTGTTCTTCTTCGTTTCTTTTTCGTCGTCGTCTTCTCCATCCAGCTACCACATCTTCGTTGTCCATTGTTGCCATCTTCTCCAGCTTTGGAGTTGCACATTTGAAGGTATGCCGACCACGTGGAGCCCTTCATTATTCAACCCAAAATGAAGCCCTTCACTAGATAGGGTTTTTGGATTTTATTTCGTAATGCACGTGAATATGGTAATATTTTTCGTGGTGTAACTCCCATTTTCAACAAATAAAAAAGGTAGATTGAAATAGAAACATATGCAAAAGTATTCCCTAGTTGCGATCATTGGCTTGGAAATCATGACATTGTAATTACAATAGTGTTTGCTAAGCATCGTTTGTAGCCTTGTCATATACATAGTTCAATTTGTTAGCATAATGGCTTTGCTTTATTTGATGTTTAAAATGTAAACATTATGGGACCATATTGCCGTGAAATAAGGTGGAACTACAAAGAATGTGGAAAAATAGATGGAATAAATTTTTTGGCTCAAATTGTATTAAAAGGATAGTTGCCTTTTATAGGTTTAGGTGCAGAATTTGTCGTAACTGAACTCTACAAATAAAAAAAGAAAAAGAATCTTTGTAACAAAATATGGAAAAAAATAAAGTAGAAAATAAAATAAAAGAGATTAGACATGGGCCTGACTACTTCTTTCAAACTTGGAAATGGATCAAAAGAAGGCCTTAATCTGCTTGTGAGATGAGGCCCAGCTCTAGAGGAGAGACCTCCTCTAGAAGCCTGCTCCATAATCCGATCCAATTCTCTAGAAATCTTTTGTCAGCTAGGTTTTAGTCTTCTTTCGTCTCCTTCTTTGATATGCTACTACAAGCTAGACGATATACATCATGTATAATGCCCAGTTTGTGAAGTAAGGTATAAAAAGAATGTCGCGGGAGAGGCCTTATGAAGATGTCAACGAGTTGAGAACTAGAGAATACAGGGAGAAGGTGAACGATGCCAGATTTAACCTTTTCTTGGACCAGATGATACTTGAATTCGATGTGTTTAGTCCATTCATAAAAGATAGGGTTTTCAGCAATGTAGATCGTGGAGAGTTTGTCACATTAAAGGTAAGTCAAGTCTGCGTGAAGGACTTCAAGATCACGGAGACGATAGAGGACCCATTGAAGCTCACAAGTGGTCGAGGAAAGGCGCAATATTCAGCCTCCAAACAGCTGCACTTGCTTCTTTAATTTTTACAAAATCAAAGAGTCTCCGAGAAACACGCAATAATCAGTGATCAATTTTCTAGAGTCGGGATAACTACCCTAGTCGGAGTCGGAAAAAGTTTGAAGCTTTGGAAGAGAGTTGCTTCGAAACAGAATACCTTGGCCTGGTGACCCCTTAAGTATCGAAGTACCCAGTGTGCAGCTCATAGGTGGGAGGTCGTCTGGCTGGACATGAACTGATAGAGCTATTGCATGATGAAGTAGATGCTCGGTCGCGTCATAGTCAAGTAAATTAACTTTCCTATAAGACATCTGTAGCTTGTGACATATGTAAAAGGTTCGCCTTCGGTAGTTAATTGTAGGTTGGTGCCCATTGATATAGAAGCAGATTTGGAGAGCAAAAAGTCAGTGTCTTGAAGCAAGTCAATAACGTATTGTGCTAGCAGAGGTTGATCCCAAAAAGGAGATCGAGCAAGCTCAAGCCCTAGAAAAATTTTGCACAGTCAAGGTCCTTAATTTTGAAAGCATTGTCTAGGAATTGTTTAGTGGACTGGATGAGATCAAGGGAGTTACCGGACGAGAGGACATCGTCAACATACATGAGTAAGATAATAAGATCATCACAAAGCTTCTTTGTGAACATAGAGTGGTCTAATTGAGACTAGATGAAATCAGTAGAGAGCAATGCTGAGGTGAGCTTACAGTGCCATCGTCGACTTGCCTATTTAAGACTATAGAGGCTTTTTTGGAGATGGCAAACCATATTAAGATGTGGTAGTTCCAGACCATCAGGTGGTTTCATATACACTTATTCGTTTAATTCTCCATGTAAAAATGCATTGTTTATATCTAACTGGTGTAAATGCCATTATTTTGAAGCAACCAGGGTCAAAAGAACACGAATTATGGTTGGCTTGACTACTAGAGAGAAGGTCTCAGAGGCCTTCCTGTTGAGTGAACCCTTTTGCTACAACTATGCTTTTGCAGCGTTGAAGACTTCCATCTGCATTGAACTTATATTTGTGAACACATTTGGAGTCGAAAACTTTCTTACCTAAAGGAAGAAAGGTAAGATCCCAAATATGATTCTCCTCTATTGCTATTAGTTATGCTTCCATTGCATCTCGCCATTCCTAGTATTGAATTGCCTGTTTGTAGGAAGTAGATTCTTTAAGAGAGGCAAGTCTAGTTGAAAAAACTTGGTGCTGAGGGGATAGGGACTAATAAGAGATAACATAAGAAAGGATGTCAGGGGAGGTTTGAGGAAGAATATGACAGTCATAGTCTCTAAAGTAAGAAGGTGGCTGAGATGCTCTCATGGAGCAACGAATAAGTGGAGAAGGTGGTGAGGGAGAGGAAGGTAGAGAAGAAATAGATAAAATATAGGTGATGGTGATAGGTCAATAGAAGTAGGATAAGAAAGGGTAGGTAAAATAGGGGCAGGTAAGGTTTATTCTATTCGAGACTTGAGAAAGGGAAATTGATCTTCTTAAAAGATCATATCTCTAGATACAATAAGCTATTTAGTGTTTAGGTCAAAAACTTTGTAGATAGAAAAACCAAGAAATACATACTTCCTTGCTCTAGTATCAAACTTTCCTCTGCTTACCTCCTTATTGGAAGCAAAGTAGAGATAGCCACATACTCTCAGGGAATTAAAATCAGGGTTAATTCCAAACAAAACAAAATAAGGAGTCTTCTAGGATAAAATGGGAATGGGTGCATGGTTTATCAAATAGACTGCATAAAGAATAGAGTCTACCCAGAATTTCATAGGTAAATTAGCTTGTATTTTCGAAGCCTTTACAACAATTAAAATGTTTTAATGCTTCCTTTCTACTCTCCCATTTTGTTGTGGAGTTTCCACACATGATGTTTCATGTAAAATGCCCTTCTCTTGATAGAAATCTTTCGTTAAGAATTAGATCCCATTATCACCTCAGATTCGTTTAATTTTCTTATCGAATTGCCTTTCAACACAGGCACAAAAACCTTTTATGGGTTCTCTTGTTTCAAGTTTCTATTTCATCATATAGATCCATATCATTCTACTATAATCATTCACAACAGTTAAAAAGAATTTGTAACTAAGATAGGATGGTATGTGATAGGGACTCCATATATCAACATGAATTAGATCAAAACATGCCGAAGCAATTGATTTACCAGAAGAAAAAGGTATTTTCTTTTCTTAAAAGAAGTGACAAACATCACATTGTTCAACAAACTGAAAAACTATAGATGGATCAATTTTAAGTAGACTTTGTTGTCTTTGATTAGATAAATGGTCTAGTCTTTTATGCCAAAGATTTTCTTGATGTGTGGAGATACTGTAAGAAAGGTGGTTGGTGTCCTAGGAAGATAGAGAGAGATGATATAGTCCATTGGTTTGCCTACAAAACCAATCGTCCTCATTGAGTTGGTATCCTGAATATGATATGAGGTAAAGGTAAAGGTTAGCTAAAATTGAGTTGAATAAGTGAGTTTGCTGATAGAGATTGATTTGAAAGAAAAATTAGGTACAAACAGAACATCAGTAAGGATAAGAGAAGAGACTTGGACAATCCAAACATGAGTGATTGAGGCAAAAGTACCATTTGATAGCCTGACATTTAAGTTGCTCACTGGTTTGCAGGTTATAAAGAGGTCTAAGGAGCAGGACTCAATAATCCATATCAATGACTAAGGATCAGATGACAAAACAGGTTTGTGTGTACCTTTTTGACTAGTGGAAATTGTGTTGAGAGGTAATCACTCCCTTTCTCTTTGAATCTCCTTCTTTTTATAGTAGATGCATTAATTGTGTATATTGTTCTATAGTGAGGCTCACTACAAGAAAACAAGTCATTTTGCGATGTTTTTAAAATATCAGAATATCTAAAAACGTCGCAGAATGTGATATAGGCAAAAGGTTTCTGTAACGTTTGATATAAAATGTCACGGAAAACACTGTTAAATGTCATAAAAAATACTGACATTCTATAAAGTTTATAAAAGCGTCACTAAAAGTTTTGACAATCTGTGACGGTTTTTAAAAATGTCGTGGAATCTCTAACATTGCGCGACGTTTTTAACCGTGACATTTTTTAAAAATGTCGCGGTTTGTCTAACATTCCGCGACATTTTTAAAACATCACAGAATGTTGAGGAATTTGCGATGTTTTTTTAGAAACATCGCGGAATGTCTTCTGCGACGTTTTTATTATTATTTGTGTTATTTTTTATTTTTCATTTTTCAAAAATCATATTAATTTAATACTTTTTTAATTTTAATAAATATTTTTTAAAATACAATTTTTTAATCTTATTTGTTTAATAACTATTAAATATTATTTCTGAATTTTATTTATTTAATAATTCATGAACTTGTTTATTATATCATTAATTTTAATAATTATTCATGTATTACAAGAATTTCATACCTACAGATAATGTATTATTTAATTGCAATTCGCAAATATATCATAATACACTAATTAATATCAAAATACACTAATTGCAATTTCAAAACATTATTGGTTTATCAGCAATGCGGCTATAGCAATACATCTATTGGTTTATCAGCAAAAAAGACAATAAATGGGTGTTTAGTGGTTGACTAGCTCAGCATGCCCTGCATCCATGTCTTCAGCATGTGTAATGCAGCTTTTAGTTGATAATTTTTCATCCAATTAGCTTTCGGTTGATAATTTTTCATAATTTTTCATCCAATTTGCTTGCAAGGCCTAATAAATTACAACGCTGCAAGCAACTCAACCAATGTTTCCTACTTCAAGAGCCTTCTTAACTATATTTGGCTTTAGAAAACTATCAGCTTGCGAGAAGTCGTAGCACAACCGGCCTTAACAGGTCTTTCTGATATCATAGTACTGCAGATTTAAAACAATGGAGAATTCTCATCATCAATCGATTGACCTAAACAAAATTTGATTATTTTAAGAATTAGTTTCAAGTTTCTTTCTTCCTTACATTTACGTTTCCAACAATCTTTAAGATGGAGTTGAAAATATTTATGCAACTGGAGTAAGCAGACAAGTAAACATCATCGTCGCCTTTAGAATCTGAGAGGCAGAATACAAGGTTGGAGTAATTCATGACTACTTCTAATTGGACAATATTGTTTTCAAGCATATGACTGTCCGACTAACTTATTCAACAGCATTCGAAACTAATATAAGACCAGATTTTAGCAATTACCACATGAATTTGCTTGCTTTACACAATCCGGAACCAAAGCCTTGATATTGTCATATTCAGATTTCTAAATTAATTTGTTAGTCAAAGCAAAATCAGGGAATGCTTTAAACTAGATGGCTGGATTAGTTAGGCCATTCCCAATGCAATTCCCTGAGAAGCAATCATACAATTAAAAAAGATAAAACCACATTATAATTATAAACATGCGGTAGCTGTCCTCTGTTTGTAACCAAGTACCAAAGAGACTAATCTTGAGGTTTATATGGATTCCTTTTTTTTGTATGTTTCCCTACAGCGTGTGTAACTCTTTGGCTACTTGAGGAAATCAGAAAATTAGCTATATACTAGGCTTTAGAAAGCCTGTAAAGATATGCTCATACTCTGGTATTTTCCCATAACCTGTAGCAGTAAAACTACATAAGTTAAAGGAAGCAATTATCAGGCCCCTGTAAAAAATGATACAACATGAACCTATGAGGTTTTGAAATGTGGAATAGTTGGTCTCAAAGGAATTACAATTTTACATGCTTGGAAAGTAGTTAATATCAATGACATAATATTGATCTCCTTTCCTATGCTCACGTATGATATCTAATTTGAACAACCGGAGGCCCTACATAGAATCAAAGACAATAAAGAATATGTTAAATAAACACTAGCTATTGCAATTTGTCATATATATATATACGCTGTTAGAAAATTAGTAGTGAACATGAGGAAAATAATATGTATTAAAAGAAACGTTAGAAAATACTTATCTGTCATAGACATGATCTCAGGTTATGAAGAAGAACATCAAAGTGTGACTCATCTTTTCCCATAAGAAGGACTGAGCTTTAGAAATACACCCTGTTTGGAATCCAATGATAATGATGTCTGTTGCTATACTTGACCAACGCATGATCCCATCACAGAGTTTATCAAAAATTCTTTTTCCTATTTATTTGAATGTTTACTATAGATAAAATTAATTTCCACCATACCCCTTCTTATCAACAATGGTTCATCAAGTAGACAGGTTCAATCAAACAATCTTTTCATTATGAGATAACAAATCAAGAAAACCTCGGCTAAATCTAATCAAAAGAAGCCAGCAAACTGACTGAGCTCAACCGATTAGTTTAGTTAATACAACTCTATGTACTATGTACTAATTTATTTTCCCAGAGAAAAGCCACATAAGCCCACATATTCACACTAATTCTTTTACATCAGCTTTAGTTGTTATCCTTGGAACAGATCCCACAAAAAGATTTGCAAAACTACCGGTATCAAAACGATCTGAAGAAATTAAAACCATCAACATACAGTGACCAAAACACAAGGGAATTAACTTTAGAACCAAAGCAAAATAACATTAAAAAAACAAATAATGCATACATTATATTCATGAAACTACTGGTGTCAAAAAGAGTGGGAATTGAGGCATTCAATGAAAATTACTTTCTCCAGCAAAACCTTTCTTAGAGCTCTCAACTTGTCTCTTAGAACCTACGATTAGTTGTGTAAACGACCTGCAGTGAAACAAACCTTCAAGTAAAGCAACAGCTTCATGTTCAAACTCATATATACTGAAAAGATAGAAACATTGAAAAGTTACCCTGAGAAGAGATCGACATCAAGAAGCAGATAATCCCATAGTACAAGAGTGAGAGTTCTGACAGAAAGAGAGAGTGTTGAGTACAATCAAAGGATGGTATCAAAACAGCAACATCAAATACATTCTTCTGCTGCCTTAATCCTAAAGATTGATAAGGAAACAAAACACATCTTGCCAAATTCACAACTGGGAAACACAGAAAGAGACGAAAAGATCCATAATTTTTATCGCGAATCGAACTAACAGTCCGAACTGGAGAAAAGGGATTTAGGGTTTGTTTACCTTGGAGAAGCAAAAAATGTATCAAAAGAGAGACGGAGGCAGAGACGGAAACATACTTGGAATCGAATGTGGTCTTTTTAACGTAGAAAAGGGGAGACAGAGGACGAGGCGACACGACACGACACGAGACGAGACGAGACGAGACGCACACACGGTACGATGCGATGAAGCACAAAGAAAGATAACCGCAACTACTAATTCGTATGTGTTTTTTTTTTCCAATTATCAATTAATTATTTTGACTTATTGCTGTTTTTTTTTTTTTGGTTTAAAGGGAAAATCAGAGCTAATTACAAAACAATGCGTGAAACACAGGTCCCTGACTGATCCTCAATGAAGAAATGATGGCACCTGAAGGGTGTAGTGTCAAAAAAAGTAATCCGAAGTGGGCTGCCTAGGAGGCCAGCCAATCTGCGCATCTGTTGCTCTCTCGATAGACATGTCGATAAGCAACAGACCAATTACGGGAGAGTAACTCGTGTATGCCCAAGACAATAGGATTGGCCACTTATATGCGGCACGCAGTTGAGGCAATCAGGGCGTATACTGCGACCGAGTCCACCTCCAGCTAGTTGTGACGAAAATCCAAGTGCCAAGCGAGGGAGAGACCGGTGAAGACTCCTCAGAGTTCTGCAAACAGGAGAGCGCACCAACCCAGATTTTGAGTGAATCCTCTCAACATTGTTGTAATTATTATATCAATCATGCTCGAACCTCATCATTACATTACAATATATATATATACCCGATCATTATGGAATCAAAATACATAGTTACCAAATACAAGAATGCCATTCCATCATTATCAAACAGATTATTACTATCTGAATCGGAATCGTGATCAATCAAAGAATGTATTAACAATCTAAAGGGATGGACACTATTAATGGATTCCCACAAAACTTTAACAGTTTTATTACAAACAATCTGAGGATTTTCATCAGATTCAGTTGCTTGAAACAATTAAATATAATAAAAATACAACAATTGATCATGGCTTAGATTCTATCATGTTGAAACTTTTGCTGAGGAAAACTGAGCTGAAACACTTAAAATTCAGCAGAACCAGGCATCCGAGGGAAAGGTATGGCGTCTCTTATGTTTTCCATTCCAGTTGCAAACTGCACCAGCCTTTCAAATCCCAGTCCAAATCCAGCGTGAGGAACTGTGACATTAAATTATGTTCAAAGATTGGTTGGAACCAAATTTGTGATTAAATTCTCATACTAACTAGTTTCGTTTTTCGTCACCTGAACCGTAACGTCGCAAATCCAGGTACCACCAGTAGCTGTCTTTGTTTAGATTCAGTTCATCTAAACGATTTTCCAGGAAGTCAACCCTTTCTTCTCTTTGACTTCCACCAATTAGCTCACCAACCTGCCAAGCAAAACAAAGAAAACCAACTTTCTTTCTTGTTCAACTCATAAGAATACATACAATGTCAATTCCGACACTCTTCGAGTGAGAACTCGTTCAATTAGGATCGAATAGGAATTGTGTTCTCACCCCAGGAACTAGCATGTCCATGGCTGCAACTGTCTTCCCATCATCATTTTCCCGCATATAAAATGCCTTTATTGCCTGAGTGTATTAAAGTTACATAAGCTCCACAATTATTCCTTCTTTCATACAGAAAAGAAAATGAAAATACAACAATCAGGTGCGCACATACCTTTGGGTAGTCCCTAATTATAACAGGGCATCCCCCAAATGCCTCCTCGGTTATGTACCGCTCATGCTCGCTTTGCAAATCACATCCCCATTTCACCTATGATTCGTAATAAAATTCATAATTCACTAATTCTACGGGAAAGGAAATCAAAATCACACAATACTAAAGTTCAACAGTAAAAGCAACAAAAATGAAGGGGCAAAACTAAAATTGTAAGTACTAAACAACAAAACAACAAAGAGAATGCTAGATAGGAACACATTTTCATATATAGTACTTAATAGTAGCATTAGCGAACAGTTGGTAGTTTCAAAATACCGGGAATTCAAATTTCTTATTTGCTTTGAGAAGAAGTTCGACTGCATCGGTATAAGTTAACTGCACAAACTCTTTCTCTGCCACTTCCTGTTGACCAAACAAAAAATTAAAGCCTAGAGTCGCACCGAGTCATGAAATGAATTAATTGGAAAGAATAAACAGAGAACAAAAAGGTTAAGGATAAGTTACGCCTTAGAGCTCATACACTCAGTCGATCAATGATTCCTTTCTCAATCCAAGTATTGAAAAAATCCATGTCTTCCTTGCAATTTTCAAGGACATGTCTCACCTTACGTACATAGAGAATAGCACATAAATCAAATATCCAAGGAACTAAATTAGTTATCTCGGAAAGCTTCCAAAAAACCATTCAAAGACAAGAAAGAAGAAGTGAGTAACATACTACATACTGGAGATAGGCAGCTGCACAAGCCATGTCATCATTTAGATCCGCAAATGCAAGTTCAGGTTCAATCATCTTACCAAGAGTAAGAAAGAAGAGTAAGCACATTCTAGTACATAAGCAATAAGTAACTGACAAAGTAAAGGACTGAGAAAAAAGTTCATCACAAAATGCTAACCCAAAATTCAGCTAAGTGTCTAGATGTGTTGGAATTTTCTGCTCGAAATGTAGGACCAAATGTGTAAACCTGACAAAAACAGATAATACCAAACTGTTCATGTACTTGAAATGACAACCAAAAATCAGTCCAGGACAAGGATAGAGAAAACATATACATCCGAAAGAGCAGTAGCATAAGTTTCAGCATTGAGCTGTCCAGAGACTGTCAGGAATGCTGGTTTGCCAAAGAAATCCTGAGAAAAGAAGCAGCAAAGGGAGATATGTTAATGGTGTTCACCCATAAGAAAGTAGCCATGAAAGCAGTTCACAACCGAGTATAATTCATTTTCAGCACAGAAGTTATCTGAATCGTGATTTTGATAACATATCAGTGTTAAGGTATATTCCAAAGAATTACATACGAAAATATGTGCTCCCTATACTACATTGTTATCTAAACTAGCAAGAGGTAGTTGGTCAATGATAATATCTTGATTCCACTAGACAACTTTTCAAGGTATGCTTGCTGATGTCTAGTCCTCAGATAGAAGGCATTGAGAAAACTGGGATAAAAAAGACCAAGGAACATATAATCTAGGTCAGAATCTCAAAACGAAGTATACATGTTGGACAGAATCAAAAACTTTCCCGTTATGAATCGCCAGTTCACTATAACAGGTGCATTCAAAGTGAGAATCTCCACAAACACCCTATTTCCGAACTTTTGCTGTTCTTGAAACATTGAAGAAAGTACCTCAAATAAAAGAAGAAAACTTTTTCCTGGGTCAGCTAAAGATACAAAGCAACCAAGGGAATCGATTCAAGGATGGAGAATCAAATTTCAAATCAATAGAAGTTTCATACTTGCAAACTGGGCCTTTTTCTTTGTTCCTTGGTGTTTGAAGGACAGGGGAACAGGTGTTTGGCAGAGGAAAAGAAAAAAGAGTTTGAATCAACTTACTTGTGACCAATCAATTAAACCGTTCTTTGTTTTTGGAATGGCATCCACAGGTGAATCACCAGAATCTTGTGAGTGCGGAATCTGTTGATGGACAAAAATATGCAGAGTACTGTGGAATTAGTAGCCAATAGAATAAAAAAGTTGACTTGAATTTATTTTTGCATCATTAATAGAATTTTCAGCTGTATATAATAAATTACAATGCACTAGAATAGAGTTAATCAATGTATCACAATTTGCAACAGGAGAAAAGCCACTTCAGAAAAAGCAACCACGAATATAAGGATGTACCTATCATACTTATTGTGCACTAATAAGAGTAATTAACAGCACATATTGATTAAAATTACAGTGCTACTGTTCAAATGCAGAACTTGGAAGATTAGACAAAGCAAAAAGTGATACACAAAGACAGTCAAAGTATGGTGCATACTAAATTGGAGCCACCCATGGTCTCTCGCTTATTGACAGAATGCTCTGCCTTCTCTCTACACCATGTCTCTTCTCTAGTAATGTTCCATCCAGTTTGATTCTCCTCACTTAACCTTCTTTTCTTCAGCGTTGTTCCATCCAGCCTGTCCAATCCACCTCTTTTCTCCTTCTTCAGATCTTTGTTTGCCCCTTTCTCCAGCTTCTCATCCTGATTCCCTACTCCACAGGGGTATTTATTAATTTTCCTTATTTCTAGTCAATCTTGCTTCCTTTTGCTGTTTCTCTGAAAAGTTGTTTCCTTTCCTTAAACTCTCTCAAAAGCTGACTTCCTTTCCATCTAGCGTCAATGTAGACTGCTTCTATTGACGCTTTTCCTCCTTTACCCTCCCCCAAAAACCTCTAACCACCTCCCCCCCTCTCCAATCTGAACAGCTACCCTATCAAACCGACCAGTAGCCTATTCGGCAACTATCTGCCTCCACCCCTCAACCTCCTCTAGTTAACCATCCTTGGAACAAGAACTAGAAACAAATGGTTGGAGAGCCTTCGGGTATCAAACCTATTACAACACTCCAAAAAAAATTAATGGCAGAACGGTAGTGATTCCAGCCATTGACACTATAAAGGCTGGAGTAAAAATCTAGGAATTCACTCTAGTAGGATTCTTCATGGAACATAGATCTCCTTTTCTTGTTATTCAAAAATCGGTTGGTAGTTAATGGAAGAATAGAGGTCTTATTAATGTGATACTTACAGAGGATAATCTAATTTTGTTCTTCTTTTCCTCCCAAGTTGTAGCAAACAAGGCAGTAGAGGAGGGTCCTCGGCATGTTGCTCAACTCCTTTTACTCTTACAATTATGACAACCTGGTATTAAGTTGGAAAATATTAAGGTACACAACTTTCCAATATAGATAAGGAATTACAATGAAGACACTCCGTGTATAACCAACCCTTTTCCTTATTACAATGAAGACATTTTGTGCATAACCAAAAGACACTCCGTGTATATAACCAACCCTTTTCCTTTTTAATTCATATTGGAAAGTTGTGTACCTTAATATTTTCCAACTTAATACAAGGTTACCATAATTGAAAAAATAAAATGAGTTGAGTAGCATACCAAAAACCCTCCTCCACTATCTTGTTTACTAGAACTTGGGAGGAAAACGAAAACAAAACAGATTATCCATTATAAGTAACACCTTAGTAAGACCTCTGTTCTTCTATTAACTAACAGCCCATTTTTGAATGATAGAAAAAGGAGATTTATGCTACATGAAGAATCCTACTAAAGTAGATTCCCAGATATTTCCTCCAGCCTTCAGAATCTCAATGTCTAAAGCCACTACCATTCTGTCATCAATTTCTTTTGGAGGGTTGTAATGAAGTGTGATGCCCGAAGGCTCTCCAACCACTTGTTTCCAGCTCTTGTTCAATGGATGGTTAATTGGATGCGGTTGAGAGGTGGAGGAAGAGGGTTGCAAAATGTGCTACTAGTCGGTTTGTTGCTTAACGGTTTGATGGTACAACTATTCGAATTGGGGAGGGGAGGGTAAAGGAGGAAAAGCATCAATAGAAGCAGTCTGCATTGATGCTAGATGGAAAGGAATTCAACTTTTGGGAGAGTTTAAGGAAAGAAAACAACTTTTCAGAGAAAAGGAAAGAAAAACAGATGTTGGGAAAGGAAGCAAGGTTGACTAGAAATAAGGAAAATCTAGAACTACCCTGAGCAAGGAATCACTATGAGAAACTAGAGAAAGGAGCAAACAAGGATATGAAGGAGGAGAAAAGAGGTGGATGGCACAGACTGGATGGAACAATGTTAAAGAAAGAAGGTTAAGTGAAGAGAATTTGGTAGGCGCTCTACTGTATGATCTCGTCACTGGACAATTAAGAGAAATCCACCTTCCTTCCCTTATTGGTGTTCTTCCCTTTGGAGGAAGAACCGATGTTGAATGAAGGTTAGCTAGCTCTTGACAAAGCTAGCTGAATAAATTACAACTAAAGTAACGTTTTTTTTTAATGATTTCGATACCTTTATTCATTGATAATTCTGCTATCATATAGGTAAAAAAGGAAAATAACAATCCATATAATTAGGACTCTTATTATAGTAGAACTCTATTAAGAAAAGAAGAACCAAAAAGGATCTTTCTAAAAGCTAACTATCCTCATCCAAATACTATCCTAATCTAATCTTCTATTATTTCTCATGTCTAACTAAATTCTCCAACCTTCTCCAGCTTATTAGCCGTCACCCAACTTCTTCCCTCTCCTTTGATAAGTTCTACCCACAAAAGCATCCTTATCAGAATCAAAATGGTTGCAACAATGTTGGAGAAGAGACGTGGTGTAGAGAGAAGGCAAAGCATTATGTCAATAAGAGAGAGACCATGGGTGGTTCCAATATGATATGCATCATACTTTGATTTTTTATGTGTATCACCTTTTGGTTTGTCTGATCTTCCAGGTTCTGCATTTGAGCATTAGCACTATAAGTTTAATCAATACGTGCTGTCAATTACTCTTATTAGTGCACATTGAGTATGATAAGCATATTCTTATGCACATGGTTGCTTTTTTTAAAGTAGTCTTTTTCATGTTGCAAACTACGATACATTGATGAACTCTATTCTAGTAAATTGTAGTTTATTATATACAATTGAAAATTCTATTAATGATGCAAAAATAAATTCAAGTCGTCGTTTATTGTTTGCGAAATTACAATGTCACAGCGTCGTCGTTTTGATGTAGAAGAGTAGTTCTATTCTCCTAACAATTTATCGTCCTTCACTTTATTTCTATCGATTCAATTTTTAATTTTTCAAAAACAAAAGTATGGTGCATACCAAAGTCGTTACACAGAATTGTTCTCCTGCCCCTTCACAATCCGAAGCTGTAATAATAGGACTAGCGACCCATACAAACCCATTTTCCTGAAAAAATTTGTGGGTGGCAAAGGCCAATGCGTTCCTCACCCTTGCAACCTAGAAAAGATTAACATAATTAAGAACAACAAAAATAGTGATGTCATCTCTTCACAAAAAGAAACTAAGAAATCATTAGACAAATAGCTTCTAAACATGTAATTACATTTACTTTTAGGTCATTTCTATATCCAACAGAACATAGAGATGAAAACAGGTATCAGAAGCCATACCGCACCAAATGTGTTTGTTCTAGCACGAAGATGAGCTTTAGTTCTCAAAAATTCTCTGCTGACCCTTTTCTTTTGAATAGGATATGAAGGATCACTCTTTCCAACCTATAAGAAGAATGGAGGTTTCTTCAAGAAAATGCAATCGCATACAATGTGGCTTACCGTTCAGCTGTAGTTGTTCGATTAGAAAAGTAAAGGAAGAACAACGTACCACCACAATCTTGTTGACCCTGAGCTCCACTTTTTGTTTGGATCCTTGGCTTTCCATCACAATCCCTTGTACCCATATTGATGCACCAGTCGTGACCAAGCCAGCTTCCACCTGTCGAAAAGCTCCAAATCTTGGATGAAGAAATGGCAAAAATCACCAATACATAAACCACTTGCTTAAATGTCAATATTATATCCACTGTAAAACATTATAAACTTTGATCAGTAGTTTGTGCTTCAAGAATGACCACTACCAAACTATAAGAAGGAGAAAAAGAACAATATGAAAAGCAAGAATCCATATCGAGACTCCCTTTAACATCCTGAGTAATAAAGAAGTTGGAAAGCAACTGCAGAGCACAAAAATACCTGATCGTAACCTTCAGCATCGGAGTCCATTACACATTGCATATTGGAAAAGCATGAACCATCGTTAATCTGCATATCATAATACATAAAATGTAGCATATCACAATATATAAAATGCAGAAAGAAAAGCACATAACTTTTGAACAAAGCAGATAAAAAGCAAGCATTTTTTTTTCAAGTCTCCATAAACAAGAAGCATTTGCATTACACATAGAACTAGAAGCAAGGTTTACAGAACGAATGCAGCTCACCTCAATGAAGGTAATGCTACTTTGAACTCGAAGCGTACGGACCCAACCCATGAGAAAAAGGGTCTGACCGACCCGACTCAAGCCTTGGTCGGATCCGCCTTTAACATGGGCAATCTTCAATTTCTTGCGGAACCCTCCAACAAATTCAGAATTGCCCATGTGGCAGAAGAAACGGCGGCCATTAAACCTATGGTTGTTGTAATGGGGAATTGGCGGGAAGAAAAGGGAGGGTTTGCTTAATGTTAGGTTCGTGGTGGTTGTGGAGGGAACTCTGAACCTGACGTCGATGTTGAAGCTGTTGTGGTTGTAGTAGGATGAGAGGAAGCGAAGAGCTAAAGAAGAAGAAGAAAAAGAAAAAGAAGAAGAAGCAGAGTAGGAAGTCAAGCGCAGGTGAAGTGGAAGTGGTGACATTGCTCTGCTTTTGTGATATCCACCACTTCTCTTCTTCTTATTCACCGTTCCTACATACCTTAAGCCTATTTAAAGCTTTCTACTCTATTTTAGGAAATGCTTTTAACCTAATTTTCTCTTTTTTAATATAAATTTTAATTTAGATTAAATTATCCCATAGTTACCTATTTCTAATTTATATTAATTGTTAACAAATAATTATAAAAATTATAAAAACTTCGTATAGAAGAGTGTGTGACTTTAATTTATACAAAAAGAGAACAACAAATTTTATATAATAAATTTTTTAATAAAATTAAGGTGAGTTTTGGAGCAACCAATAAAATTGTTCTTTTGTAACCACAAGGTCACAAATTTAAGTTACAAAACAACTTCTGAAGAAAAATTTGTCTACATTATGACTCTACTCAAACTCTAGGGAGCGGATAATTTGACTTTTTGAAATATTTAATAAAATATCAAAACTAACCCAAACAAAAAAAATTAAGAATATAATCACAAACTATGCTTTTTAATTAAAGTGATACTCCTAATACATATCAACTATATTAAAAAATATTTTTCAAAAAAATATATTAATAAAATATTAAATAGAATTTGAATAACAATATTTTTAAGAATATAATCATTGACTATGTTTTCAAATTAAAGTACAATCCATAATACATATCAACTCTTTTAATTTTTTTATAATTTTTGCTTTTAAATAAATAAACACTATTATATTATTACGTATCATCTCTACCCACCTTACCTTGTTGGTTGTTTGGTTGACTAGAATACCATTTCATTCTTGATATATTCTTAATAATAGGTTATTCCCTTGTTTAGTTGAAGAAAACATTCTGAATATATAATTCAAGGGTTTATTTGTTCCTTGAATTTGAGAAATATGTTAACTAATCCTCCTTTCTAGCTTTATTACATGTATATATATGTAATACTCTAGAATTATATAAAGCTTTTGCTATAGTTGAAACCTCATCATCTCTACCCACCTTACCTTGGGTGTTTTGTTGACTGGAATACCGTTTTATTCTTGATATATTATTAGTAATAAGGTATTCCCTTGTTTAGTTGAAAAAAATATTCTAAATATATAATCAAAGGGTTTATTTGTTCTTTGAATTTGAGAAATAAGTTAACTAATCCTCCTTCCTATCTTTATTACACATATGTGTAACACCCAAATATCCCCTGGGAGGATACATGGATGCCACCCAAGACAGGACAAACAACTCAAAACTAATCATCCATTAATTTCTAAAAATGTTTGAAGTATACAAAAATTACTAAAATTATCTTAATACAGTCCGAATCAATCCGAAG
>JANSVB020000425.1:2020823-2042319 GCA_025504935.2 Erythroxylum haughtii | reverse complement strand
GCATCATTTGGTACAAAACCTGAAGAAGGTGCCTAAGCTCCTTTTCCTATAGCTGCAACATCTTTAAATAAAATATTTAGTTGTTCAACATGTTTCAAACCTTTAGGTCAGAATTTGGTAGCATCAGGACTTTCCTACAATAATATTGTTTAAGTTATTAAACTATCAAGTAACATTAGAACGTTATAAATCTAAAGCTTAAATGCTTACCTTTAATTTCATTTCCTACCATTCGTCACTTGCATCAATAGTTTGATTAGTAGGATCTCATCCTAGTCCAATTTCCTTACCTACTAAATTTGTCCAAAGCTACCAATCCTTTTTTAATCAATTCCATTTATTCTTAAATTGTTCGAATTCACAATTCTTCTTAGTTTCATGAACAAACTTTGAAGCTATATTTTTCCATCCAATCTTGTTAAAGTGATCATTTGGTCAACTTCCAGCTAATGTCTCTTCCACGCAAATTTTGATTATAGTTTCAAGAGTTCTATCATTCCACTCTGCTTTAACCCTTTTTTTCAATTTATCCCTACCTTGAATATCATGACTTGGATTTGACATTTTCTATCAACAACACATGATCTAGAAAACAAAATCCCCACTGCATATAACAATTAATTTAGCAAGTATAAGAAAATATAAAAGCATAACCAAAATGACATAGACAAAAGTATAATAAGCATTAAATCTTTTGTGAACTCAGTATTAAAAACATAACAAGAATGACATAGATAAAGGCATAATAAGCATAACAGTTTGAACTCTGTCATTTTCACTTCCTGGGTGATTATTTAATGCAAAAGAGGAAAGATGAGTGCATTTTCATATTGGACAACTGAGAAGGCAAAACAACATTTTGAACTTAATTGTTGCAAGATGGACCTATAAATTGAGAATGATGCAATTAGGACTTTGTGTTTAAGGATAGAAGTAAGGGGAAAAACGAAATAAAAGTATAAGGGTCTAGGAATCACACCTAGAGTCAGGACACATCACATCATTCATCAACCTCATATACAATAAGCAGAAGAAACAAATTTACACCATGAGAACCCCATGTAAATAAATCAAATTTAGAGAACTCTGGTTGTGCAAAAACTTCCAGCTATTACATTTTGAAAAAACAGAAAGCATAAATCCTCAGCGACGTTAGATAATGAATTGACATAAGAAATTCAGAAGAGCAATCCAATCTCAGGGTAAACAGAACCAAACACTACGAGAACATCTTTCGTCAATTTCAACATAAAACACCGGCTTGTGATGCAAGGCATCTACAAAACTCCTAATAACATGTGCAAGTATTTTCTCTTTATAGATGACAAGTACATGTCCCATTTTGGAGTTATTCAACATAAGAATGTCATTAACCAATCCAACAAAACCACGACCCAACAACACCAGCATGTACAAATGTAACAAAAATTTAGCAGACTGTAAAACCTAAAACATTTGGACAATTAAAAGAAAGAAAAATGTTAAAAGTTACCAAACAACAGAATCATGACCGAAGGGGGAGAAGATTTAAAAGTTAACTAGAAAATGTAACGATACCTAGATAAGTTAAAAGAGGAAAATACACTAACGTACCCTACAGCTTCCCCATGCTTGAATGTAAAGACAATTAACTCGACCTCAGAAATTTAAACATACCCAGAAAAATTAAAGTAAAAAACGAAAAAGACTCGAACTTTATGCAATTATACATACATTGAACAAATTCAAGAAGCTCAGTTCACAAATTTTCCAATCCAATAAACAAAATAACAGTGATCACCCTGAATAACTAGAATACTCAGCAAATTTGTTGCATACAGTAAAAGCAAAGCTTACCCAACAGAATTGCAATACAAACAATATTTTGTCAGATCATTTTTTAAGTTTTCAAGAAACAATGTGTCTATCCTTATGGGAAAAACTTGTTGTTATCTGTCTGATAACATTAAAAGCAAAAGAAGAAAAGGAAGATCCTTATGTAGTACCTTACTATAGATGTCGTCTCACTCAGACCCAAATACAAATTACTCAAAATGTAACACAAAATCTTCTACACCGCACGAATATGAACAGAATGTAACACAGCGCACAGAACTCCTACCTCACCAATCAGTTCCCCATATCATAATATCAAGCAAGAAATTACTAGGTTAGCAAAATTTTCCTACAATTATTCCAACCACGCTCGAAGTTTTCAAGATCAGCAAGCCCCCTCAACTATTGGTTTGATCCAAAAAAACACAAAACACCCACACAAAGTCATCGTGAATAGAGGGGGACAAAAAGGTGAGGAGGAGGAAAAAAAACAAGAAATAGCATCCCGGAAACCATAAATTAGCATCCCAGAATACTAGAAATCATAAATCAAAAATTAATCAAAAGGCAAGTTTTGTTCACCTGTGATGGGTTTGCAAAATAACTGCGTAGAAGATTCCCTTGAGAAGATGGGTTAGCTGTGTCCCTTGAGAAGTCGGTGGTCACTTTTTCTCTTGTGAAGATGGGTTTGCAAACGTCGCTTGAGAAGTCGCTGATATAAACATAAACGTCGAATAAAAAGTCTACCTAAAAAAGCTAAAATGAGGGGCTTTTTTGAAAAGTCCTAAATTTGAGCTTCTTAAAAAGCTATATTTTAGTTGCCAAAAAAGTCATACCTACTAAAAAGTGTTTTTTTTTTCATTTTACAGCCAAACACTCAACTTTCTTTAAAAAAAAGCTTTTGTGGTGAAAAAAGTGCTTATTCACCTTCCAAAAACCTATCCAAATCGGTACTTAAAATAACATCGTTTTGCTTGAATCAATTTAAACTAATTGGACTTGTTCAAATCAAGCTAAATTAACCTTTCGATTTTGAATCAAACAAAAATTTTGATTAATTTAAGTTTGATCTATTAATTTCGAATTAAAATTGATATGCTAGAGTCAATATGTCATCTTTAATTCCCTCTTTATCTAAACATCTTCATAAATTAAACGATAAAATCATCAATTTAAAGCATTTTTAGTAAAATTAATTTAAACTAAAGCATTCTCTAATATTTAAAATAGACTCTAATGATTTGAAAACATTTAACTTCAACCTTAATTTAATAGACCCATTAATAACTACATCCAAGTCAATAAAAGATAAACAAAATCCTCAAAACGCAAAAACCTTTAAAATTAAAAAATCCAATAAAACCTAGAAAGCTTATAGAGCAAGAAAAGTGAGAGAAGGTCAATAAAAATTGAGTAAATGAGAAGTAGTTAAAATTGAGTTAGTCAAAAAAAGACTAACGAATAAAGAAAACAAGGATAAAAAAGAGATAAAACTTGAAAGGGACATGAAACAAATCAAAAGCAAAGAAATTTAAGAATATAAGAACCAATAAAGGAAGTCATTGACACTTGAAAAAAAAAACATCATGAAGCAATAAAATAAAACAATGTTACTCAACTTTACATAAGAAGATCAAGGAACAAATGTATTTTCATCAGCATTACGTAAAGAAGAATGAAAATAATGGAGGAGGACAAATGGGAACGATTGTATTGTCACTACTAGGAAGCGAAGAAGAATGCAAATATTGGAAGAGGAGGCGATAACTCTTTAACCCGATACTGCTTCATCAGGGAGTTGGAATGCATGTTGGTTAGAGCTCAAAGGAAGGTAACCTTGACAGGGGTCATTTGAATTTTTTTTTAAACATTGTTATCTGGATAGAACGACTATATTTATCAATGTTTTAAAAACTTGACTGTAAGTTAAACCAATAAGATAAGAGGTTTAAGGTTTAAAAGGTTTAACTGGTATTAAAACGTCATAAAATCGACTAAAAATTGAATAAAATTAAAAAATTTGAAGTAAGATTAAAAGATTAAAAGCATTTGAAATTTAATTAAAAAGTAATTGATGTATTTTAATTTATAAGAATGTATTAATTTATAAAAATTAACTGATTAATTAATAAATTAATCAATTTTTTTCAACAAGAGTTATTAAAATAAATTAGTAGTTGACCTTATCTAACATAGCAACTTCCTAGGTGGCTTAACTTAGTAAGGAGGTAACATTTATTTGACAAAGAGGTGACGGAGTAAGCATTTTTTGGACAAATTACTCTATTTTTTAAACATTAAACTGATATTAGAAATAACAAGGGTTATCTTCAACTTTTTAGCAAACTTAGGGGATAAATTGCACCTTTGTCTTTATTTAAAAGACATGTAAAGTTTTGTGTTCATGCATTTCGATAACTTGTTAAGTTTCCTTCTTTGCATTTACTAGGATTATGAAGGAGTGGAGATATTGCATCTATTTATATGCATTGAAAATGCCCAAGATAATGCATTCGTTTAATAACAAATTAAAATATATTTAATTCAAAAATTAACAATTTTTTTTAATTTATCAGTAAAACCTTTTGGTTTTTGACCCAAGTAAAGTGTAAATCTCTCCCATTACAATGTTTGATCAACTTATAAATATTGAGGTAAGCTTGAGCCAAACTTGTACTAAATTTTATTTTAGTTCGGTGCCAATATGAAATATCTAAGGAATAACCTATTGAAAGCTCTAAGTGATATTCACTCATCCACCACTGTCCTATGGATAATTATGGATGACTTTAATAGTACTATTCATATTTCTAAAGCTACGGGTAGCTTGAAAACTTATACCACTGACCTAAGAGACCATGTGAAGGATATATAAGTAGTAGATTTAAGTCATGAAGGGAATTTCTTTACATGAAGCAATAAATAGCAAGGAATTGGAATATTTAGAGAAAATTGGACAGTTTCCTTGTAAATGAGGATTGGATGGAAGCTTTTTCCTAACAACTTTGCCTCCTTTGGTGATCCTCTTTTCTCAGTTCATAGCTCTATCACTGTTCAAAACTTTACACCTCTATCTACAAAAAAGCCTTTTCATTTCAACAATTTTTATAGAAATTAAGGGATTTGAAGCAGTTGTCTTAAAGGTATTAGCATATGAGGTGGATAGATATTGATCCTTCATTTGTGTAAGGAAGCTAGAAATGGTGAAAGAGTTGAAAGTACTTAATATATCTAGATATAAAGACATTCAGAGGAATATTGAAGAAGCTAAGAGATCGTGTGAAGGATATATAAGTAGTAGATTTAAGTCGTGAAGGGAATTTCTTTACATGAAGCAATAAATAGCAAGGAATTGGAATATTTAGAGAAAATTGGGCAGTGTCCTTGTAAATGAGGATTGGATGGAAGCTTTTTCCTAACAACTTTGCCTCCTTTGGAGATCCACTATTCTCAGTTCATAGCTCTATCACTGTTCAAAATTTTACACCTCTATCCACAAAAGAGCCTTTTCATTTCAATAATTTTTATAGGAATTAAGGGATTTGAAGCAGCTGTCTTAAAAGGATTAGCATATGAAGTGGATAGATATTGATCCTTCATTTGTGTAAGGAAGCTAGAAATGGTGAAAGATTTGAAAGTACTTAATATATCTAGATATAGAGACATTTACAGGAATATTGAAGAAGCTAAAACTAAGTTGATATCTATACAACACCAAATATACCTCTACTTAGGTGATATTTCACTAATGGAAGATGAAAGAGAAGCTTTGAGGACTATTATGAAGCACTAGAAATCCATGCCTCTCTGTTGAGGCAAAAATCCAAACTTTGTGGATTAAGGAAGGATACATAAACACAAGTTTCTTTCTTAAGTCTGTCAATGTAAGGGAAAATATAAACAAAATCTCCTTCCCGGTTAATTGAAATGGCAAAACAATATTAAACTAGGAGGAGATTAGTTAGAAGTGTTCAACTTCTTTAAAGGAATACTAGGATCCCATAAGCAATGCAATTCAACCTCAACTCTTTTAAAGAATTTCATATTTGAAACAAAGATATAAAATAACTGTATTTGAAAAGGAGATAGAGGAAGTAGTTTTAGGTCTAAAGTCAGATAGCTCTCCTGGGACAAATGGATTCAATGACTTATGTTTTTAGAAATTATGGCCTTAGATCAAGAGGAGATGTAATTATGGAGTTCTTTGAGAAGAGGAAAATGCTTCGGGAAGTAAATAAAACCTTCATCACACTAATACCAAAAATTCCAAGCCTAAACACAGTTCTAGACCACAGGACAATTTCATGCTACAACTCTCTCTACAGGGTTACTTTTAAGATTCTGGCTTCTAAGCTAAAACTTGTCATTGTATACCTTATTAATTATTCTTAAGGAGGTTGCATTTAAGGAAGGCTAATAAGGGGCAACATACTCCTAGCACAGGAACTATTTAAAGGTTATAGTAGGAGCAACTCACCTAAAACTTGTGCAATAAAAATAGACTTTCAAAAAGATTTTGACTCCAAAATTTAGAATTTCATTATGCAAATGCTAAAAGACTTTGAGTTCCCTAAGATCTTTATTGAATGGATCTATCAGTGCATCTCTACAAATATCATTTAGTGTACTAGTTAGTGATCTTCCAACAAAGGTGTTTTAAAGGGGTAAAAGGTTGAGATAAGGACAACCTTATATCCCTATCTATTTATCCTAAGTATGGAAACCCTTACAAGACTTATGGCTTTCTACATTAGTAATGACCAAAAGCCAAAAACTCAAGTTGTTTAATCTTAATTATATTGATGATATTTTGCTTTGTTGTAAGGCAAAAGTGAATTTAATAAGGCTAATAATGTCCCCTTTAGAAAATTTTAAATCTTTGAAGACTAAGCCTTAATAAGGATAAGAGCCACTTGATTATATCTGCTGGCTACAAAGCTTCAGTAGATTGGCTATCTAACATTTTAGGGCTGCATTATAAAGAACCTCAATTCACATTCCTTGGGCTACCTATTTTTACCAAGAAACTACAGTACAAAGATTGTATACCACTTCTAGAAAGAGTTTAAAGGAGGTTGAATAATTGGTGCAACAAGTTTTTAACTCTTGCACAATATATATAGTTAAACATTTCAGTATTAAGCTCCTTTACACCTATTGGTCATCACATATATTTTTGGATAGGGGAATAATAAAATATGTTGACAAACTGATGAGAAGATTCCCATGGGATGGTTCTAAGGGTAAAATGGCTATGGCAAAAGCTAAGTTGTAGGAGGTGTGTATCCCTAAAAAGGTTGGTGGTTTGGGTAACTAATCATTAAGGATTTCTGATAAAGCTCTTATGAGTAAAAGGTTTAAAGAATCTTAACTAACCCTAAAGCTTTATGGGTTAAATAAAATAATACTTAATTCATAAAAGGTAAAGTTTGTGGAAAAAACATATTACTTCAACTATATCATAGTTTATGATACAACTGCTGAAAATGAGAGGATCCATTTACAACAACTTCAAATGTATAATTATGAATGACAAACTAACTTCCCTATGGTTTGATAACTTGTGTACTTTCGGACCTTTAATAAACTCTTTTATAATACATCCATTGGGTCACCAATTTCTCCAAAATGGAGAAGTATGTTATGTTATTCAGAATAATATGTAGAGGGAGGAATTTGTTCCTAACCTTGGGAATAGTCTACCTAATTACAATCCTAATAGTGAAATTTAAGACATTTATCTATGGTTAGGGCATCAATCGGGGAAGTTTGACTTGAAGTCTTACAGAGCCCTTTTTAAGGTCATACCTGAGCGAGCATCCTTAGGCTTAGATTATCTAGGGAAAGAAACTACTTCCTAAAATTTTAGCATTACTATGAATGCTATCAAAGTCTAAACTCCTTACTTTAGATAGAGTCAAATTTCTCAAGTGCCCTGGTCATTGTAGACTCTGTAATGGACCACCTGAATCACCCAACTACCTCATCTTCTCCCATGATTTTGCTAGGAGAATATGGGACAACATCTAGAGCAAATGTTGTTAGGAGGAAAGGAACCAAAGCTACCTGGAAATCTTGAGCAAACTGAAATTATATTGTCCTCTATATATAAAGGAGATAATGTATGTCGAATAATTGCCCTAGGAAATATGATATACGCTATCTGGAATAAGAGGAAAATAAGGATATTCTAAAGAAGGGATAAAACAATAATGGAAGTAAATTAAGATGGACCTACAGGTAAGGATTAGGGAGCAATTCATCACACAGAACATGCAAGATAGCATTAGCCCACCTCTAACTTATATGTGGAGGCTCTAAATGTAGAATGAACAATCCCTATAATGATAAGCAATGCAACCCTTGCAATGGGGGAAATAAACTAACTGAAACAAGTTAGCATGAGGAAGGGGGAAGTCTGCAACTAAGCAATTAAGGCAAAACTGGAAGCACCATTAAGAGGCTTCAACCATAGCGAAACGTACAAATCACCTTAGAGGATTTATTAGCTTGTGCAATAAAATTTATTGGAAGAAATAACCGTGGAGAAGAAGATGCCTTGACATGCACATGGAGATGCGAATAGCAAAGCTATCGACATTGATGATTGGTTACTATAGGGAAATGGTTAAAAAAACAAACTTTTTGGATAAATGATTAGTTTATTTGTAATTAGCCTTAATGAGTATTAGTTGGGTGTATAATATGACCTACGTGCGATAGTATCAATATATGACTTCTAATATTTCATGACTAATATTACTCATGAAATATTAGAAGACATATAACAAATAATATATATTATTTCTATTTATAAATTTTTAATCAAAATTAAACTTTTAATTATATTAATATATAACTAAACTATAATATAATTTAATCTTAGTAAAATTAAATCTCGTATTTAGTTTTTAAAGTTTTTTAAATTTCAAAATTTAATCTAACCTAATTTAAATTATTTTTCTTTAATTTTTATATGTGAACATTAAATTAAATTCATAATTCATAATTAAAATTAAATAAAGAAAATTTCTTTTCAATTATCTAATTAAATAATTTATAATTATATATAAAATTGATGTCTAATAATATATCATGACTACTTAAATATTAAATAGTTATAATATATAATTTAATCATTTCGTCATCTAATTAGGGATGTCAAAAAGGGGTCGGACTGGCCCAATTTTGGCTAGAGCAGCTTAGATCTGGCCAAGACACTCTACATCTATTTTTATTAATTAGTAATTAATTTATTTTTAATATTTAAAATAACCTTCTGAAATGTTAATACACTTTAACGATAGAATTCTTTAAATTACTACTAATGAAGAATAATTAACACTTTTCCTAAATACTTTAGAATAACAAATCTTTTATAATTTACTCAACTATTTTTATATATTTCGTAATATATTAAAATGCTATCAACTAATATACCCTAAATAGAATAGGTTATTAGTATTTTCAAAATATAATAATTTCTATATGTAATACGTACCTTGATAATTTCAAGTATAAAATCACATACACAACTACCATAATGATATAATTTACATAAATGTTCTATTTCGGATCTTTACAATTAGACAATTTAGTGAACTTATTTTTAAATAAGCACTTATATATTTGTTTAAATATCCCTATATTTCAATTTATGAGATAAGTTATGTGATTAATAAGAAAGAAATATAATGTATACTAATATGTATTGATAAAATTACAATTAGAAATAATTTAATATTAATAAATGAATAAAAATTGAATATCATAATTATAATGTGATCTTGTCATTGTAATATTGTATAGTAATTATTTAGAGATGTTTTTGTTTACTATTAAACTTAAAATATAATCAATAAAAATAAAGTATCTTTATTAATTAAAATAGTAATGGGATGGGATACATTAAATAACATATAAATCGTTACACTGCATAAAAAGAGAACGTCGCGAACAGGAATACGGGGAAACGAGCATAATCATTTGAAGAGTTCGCTGCCAAGTATTACGGGGCTGATCTCCTCAGAATGCAAGTAACCCATTTCTCTCGCTTGAATCTCTTCTATCTCTTGAACAATACTCACCATTGATGGCCTTTCTGTACAAGTATTCACGCATCGTAAAGCCAGCTTCATCATCTGTTGTGCAGCTCCCATGGTGTCTTCCCCAAGTGTCTTATCAACAAAATCTTTGAGATCACTACCCGTAGCCTATACGGAAAGCCAAAAAACTTGAGTGAGAATGAAAATGGTCTTACTGAAACTATCACAATACAAATATTTCCTTCAATCCCTCCAGTGGGATGATGCAAAAGGTTGTATCAGCATGGTTCAAGCTGAACTGAAAGTAATATCAGATCGAACAATGAACTCCTTGCTGTAATAAAAGATATAATGTAAGCAAAAGTTCCTGTTTTCAATGCCGTAATGAATTGTGTAAAAATGCATTCTTTTTACAGCATAATTGCCATTAAACGAACCGCATGCAGGGCGGAGAGAATCAGTAACATGTTGGAAAACATAACATGAAACGATAACTAGGGACATGTGGTGGAGTTGATAACAAAGGAAAGGAAATGTTCATACGTTTAATAGAAGATTATGCCCAGAATTTGACCAACTGCTTCCATCAGCCTCACGTCCACTGATCAACTCCAACAAGAAAACCCCAAAACTGTACACGTCGCTTTGCTGTGAGAAGTTCTCATACGAATCTAACCTTTGAGGAAATGAGTAAGATAGATTAGACTATACTGTTATACCCATTATAAGAACAAACTATGATGATGTTTAGCATATGTGAACAAGGTTGAAGAGAACGGATGGTCAGCATTGCATGTGAAAGCAAAACTGATATCTCCAGGACTCAAAATAAGTGACCAGACATGATTGAATGAACATACTCTGGATCAAGGAAGCAGTCAATTGCTGAAGATGATCCAACACGATTGAATTCCATAACCAGTTTAGAAAGACCATAATCAGAAATTTTCGCCGTAAACTTTTCGGTGAGAAGAACATTACTACTTCTGAAGTGCATGTGCAGGAAAGGAGGGACCAAACCATGAAGATGTTGAATTCCTGATAAAATGAAGTATTGAGTTTGAAGGATCAAATTTTATAAATTATACGTCAACAAAAGGACATAAACCTTCTTATACCTCTTGCTGCTCCCAAAGCTATTAGCAACCTTTGTCTCAAGTCCAACTCTCCAGCTGGAAAGCCTTTACTATCTGGAAAAAGAGGAAACTAATGAATCACCTGTTTGCTTTGGGACAGAGAAAAAAAGTGAGAAGATAATCATACCATATAGATAATTTCCTATGTTTCCGTTGGATACATAGTCGTATACAAGTATTTGCTGTTGCCCATCTTCATAATAACCAATAAGTTTGACAAGATTCTCATGGTTGATTGCTGCTATACCTTTCACCTGCGTTGGATGGGAGCATGAACAAAGCATAAAAACCAGTAAATGCAGAAACTTCTTCATCTAATATATAGATTCACCTCGTGAAAGAAATTCTGAATCGGGTTCTTGATGCGTCTCTTTACGGCAACAATAGATCCATCAAGTGGGAATCCCTTATAAACTAGACCAAATGCACCTTCTCCTATAATCTTACTTTTACTGAAATTGCTTGTAGCATGCTGGAGCTCCTCAATGGAAAAATGTCTTAGAGCTTGTGTGCCAAATGAAGACCGAGCACCAGCATACGGCAAAACATCAACTCTTTCCAACTCAACTGTACTAGAAACAGAGAAAAAAACACAACCAAACTTCCCAAATCACTTGAGAGCAAACAGAGAATCATTTTTATACCAAGAGCCTAGCCACGGGAAAGGTGTGCATAAACATCGATTAAGCAGAACAAGCATTTTGTTAACATACGGATTTTAGACAAAGTAGAAAAGAACATCCTAAGCTGCTTATTTTCAGGCATCATTAGTGAATTGAGTAGAACTTACGGGCAGCGGATTGTGCAGAAGATTCTGTGTCTGAGTTTTGCTTTACAGATTTCTTAATATGCATCAAGCACAAGTAAACAAGCACCACGAAGATGATCACAAGTAGAGCTGCACCAACACCGCCAACTATGGCAGCAGCTTTTGGTTTTGCTGCGTTCTTATTGTAATCGGATTCCACAGGTGTCAATGTTGGAATATCAGCACTGGTTCCACCACTTGCAGCCTCCGTCTTTCTGCTGCTTGATCTATACAATTCTTGTAATTTAATTCGAAAGCTTGAGAATAAATAGTTTGGACCCGAAGGCGAACATTTGACAAAGTTAGCATGTGGAAGAAGTGAATGGCTCCCAGGCAACCTGTACATCGCCGTTTAGTCATTAAAAGTACTTTGTGCGATCACAGAGAGGTTGGAGAAGTAGCAGTCAGACACCATTTATTCATAAGCCTCGCTTTATGCCTTCGTCTTAAAAAACAAAAAGTTTCCAAAATCTTGGTTGGGAAGATTGGTTTAGAGAATTATAAAAGCACATAAAGTTTTATGTTATGTGCATCCATATATATGGCTCAAGGTAAAGGACGAGTCACATGGCAATTTCTAGGTTGCTCGAGCAGAGACATGCATTATCAGCAGCTCTCCCTGTTATTACTTGAATATGGCTGGTAATTTCCAGTAGGGATTCCTTTATTTTTTTGCTCTAAGATGTTTAGTTGTATGTGTATCATGTATTTGTCATATTGGATTTGTTTCTGTATGCCACTAATCTTGTCACTAACTTCCTGCTAGCTTAGCTGATTATAATTGAATTGCATCCGATGGAGTTCATTACTAATTCAAAGAATAAGACTCCTATTTTCTATGGGAGAGATAGGAGCTTACAAAGGTTCACCTCCTGGATCATTCAGCTTATATTGGTTCACACCTGTAAGCTGTTGCGGGCATATGTATCTGCATAGCCTACTGCTAGATCGTTGAGGACCGTCAATTGTGCTCTTGCAAGCAACAGAAGCTTCAGCTGTTATAAAACTCCAAAGATCAGTGTAAAACATTGCAAAATCAAAAGCATCCAACTCAACTTGGTTAATTGAATATGGCAAGTAGCAGTCAGAAATTTGTGTGTTCAAAACAAACATACGATCCAATGAGTGTGTAACACAACGTTAACAAGGTTAGCATGCTTCCAGTTTTTTTTTTCATTCAAATCCGTAAATGAATTACGTAAGATTGAGCTTGGAGAATTGATGAAATGCTGGAATGGGATTGCCACGAAGAATTAAGTACTCTGCAATATCTGAACCCAAGAGATTTTATAAGTTAAAAACTATGAAAAGCATACCATAGAGAAGATGAACCAATAGAAGCAGTGGCAGTTGTTGCCACCAACACAATTGCATTGCATTGTCAGCAAACATCACTCCATTAAAGCTTCCGACTAGGGCTTAAAATCCTGCATACTGGATACTCCGAAAGTCGACACAGAAACGTTACTACGAGAACTTGACTGTAACTTTCACGAGCTCGAACAAGAGTGGAAGACGAAGTTTCTACGCCAATATGCAGTCAGATTGTTATAAAAGGGTATAACTATAACCTGTGACAATGGTTTCGAAAGGTATGCGGTAAACCCCTTCAAGTGATCTTAGTTATTATTATCATGAGAAAAGAAATCGCTTCCGGAGTATCTGCAAATATTTCTGGTTGAAGGAGGAAATACCCAGAACTTAAACTTCGAATTCGTATAATGGTGCAAATGTTACAGATGATGAAGATACATCGATGAGATTCTGACAGAGCAGACAAAGAGGTATTCAGTACGCAGAGGAAAGTTAAAGGAATCATGTAGCACAAATTTTTATGTCACTTTTCTTGGTGTCAATGAGCTGGATGGACCCTGAGAAAAGGTACCAGATATTCAAACTCACTTGAGAACTTTAACACCCCATATGCCTTAAAGCATCACATTTGAAACTATCCACGACTTCAAATTCTAGCTAAGTAGGTTAAAAGAGGAGTCATAGAAGACACATGAAATCCTGTCATTACTGAAGTGGACAGAAGGATCCTTGTTTTGCTCATACTTCATAGCCTCAATAATCCCTGTCCTCTCGCCACACTCCCCAACAAAACAACTATTCTGGCTAAATAACCAAATCACAAATCCCAATGGTTTCCTCAGGGAATCTCGAAAAGTTTAAAACAGCCATCTTAAGAAAATGCTTACCAGACGATAAAAACCACTGGAGAATGCTTTCTGATTCTCAGAATTGTTAAGTATCAGAAGCTCCAAATTCGAAACAAGATAAAAGATAAAATAGAAAAGCCAAAAGTCCTGTTAAAGTACATTTAGCATTGCAGGAATACAGGCTTTGGAGATGTAGTTTCTGGAAATGCTTCAAGTTTCTCTCAGATAGATGACAAAGATATTAACTAGTTCTATCACTTGTTTCTCTTGTGAACAATCTCGAGATTTTCTGCAAAATCAAAACTTTGACAAAAACAAGGGAAAAAGTTAACAGAGATAAAGAAATGGGAAAGTTTTAACCTCGTAGTCTAAATCTAAAAATCTGTCAAAAAGCTTTTTTTAAGGCATTTGGTTTAGCTATCTATCAACAACAGATATATAGCCAAAAAAGGTTGTAGATGTTAGCCAAAAAAAAAAACAAGAAAAATTAAATCGGAACAACTTATCTTAATGTAAGGGGTTAGAAATTCCCCTTTTACGGTGCAACAAGACAACGGGGTCTGACCATAGGGTCAATGCCTTCTTTACCAGCTTTGATGCACTCTAAAAAGCGGAGTAGGAAGTATCTCGGAGAGAAAAAAATTAAAAATTTGTGTTTGATTAAGCTTAAAAAGAACAAAAATGAACAATGCTTGATAAATTTTTGTAATGCAGATATGAATGAGTGTGTAAAGAGGTCTAGAAAGTTGTACGGAGAAAATGAAAGAAAGTACAACAGAATAAGAAGCAGAAATTGGTGTTAAGCAATGCATGGGTTATATATATATATATATATATACTAGAAATAAGAACGATGGGGTACAATAATAACGACAATTAAACCAGATAAATGTAAGACGTTATGGTAATAAGCAGGGACGTTTTAGACATTTGTGTAATAAAGATGTAAGGCATTATGGTGTAATAAAGTGGTACATTTTGGAACAATCAATACCAACAATCCCACACTTGGTCCAGAACGTGAGAAACAAACTGTCACAGTTTAAGAGAAAGATTGACGAATAACCAGGTGAACTAGTTATTGAACCTGGGCCGCAAGAATCTGATCCAACCTTCAGGAGATGGAGGACTAAGAATGATATCGTTAAAGGTTGGTTAATCAACTCTATGGAACCGAAATTGATTGGAAATTATATTAGATATCCTACTGCAAAGGCTGTGTGGGATGCAATCGGTATAACATATTTCGATGGGTTAGATACTTCTCAAGTTTATGACTTGAGATGAAAAGTGATGAGATTGAAACAAGGGGGAGGTTCCATTGAGGTCTATTATAATAGTTTGCAAGGGCTTTGGAGAGAGATAGATTTTCGAAGACCAAACTCGATGCAATCCAGTGTAGACGTACAGAAATATAATTCTATGTTACTGGAGGATCGTGTCTACACTTTTTTAGATGGCTTAGATGATAGATTGAATAAAATACCTAGAGACGTTCTCCAAGTGCAACCTTTTCCCACTGTTGAATAGGCTTATGTCATAGTGAGAAGGGAAGAATTGCGACAAACAGTGATGTTAACCAAGAATGATGAGATTGGTTTGAGTGGAGTAGCTATGGTGACTAAAGTAAAGCTGCGGTCTCAAACAACTAGTGGTAAGAAGTTTGAGAACCAACAGGAGAATAAAGGACGACGAACATGCTCACATTATGGAGGGGGGAAGCACACAAAGGAGACGTGCTTTAAATTACATGGCTATCCTGATTGGTGGCATAAATTACAGGCAAAGAAGAAGCAAGGAAGTGGAGCTGTCTTGACTAGTACTAGAATTGAGGCACAATCTGGACCTGTTCGGGCAAGACAAGAAGAGGGTAGTTCTATCACTAAACTCACTCTTGTTCCCTTATGAGAAAAAGAAGCATCGGCAAACCACGCAATGGCAACTGGAGATTCAGGTAATAATTTCTGGATAATTGATTCAAGTGCAACGGATCATATGACGTATGACCCATTGGATTTTATGGAATATTCAACCTCTAAAAGGAGTAATGTGACTAGTGCTAATGGTGAAAAGCATCCAGTTGTAGGATCAAGCAAATTAAAACCTTCTGGTGGTATGGCTTTACCTAATACTTTGCTTGTTCCTACGTTAAAAAATAAACTTCTATCCGTCGGTCAAGTTGCAGAGGAGTTAAATTGTTGCTTCTAATGTATCCCAAGTTTTGTCTGTTTCAAGATATCTAAACCAAGGAGATTATTGGTCGTGGTACTAAGAGGAATCGGCTCTATTATATGGATGATGTTAGTATGGGTAGAGTGAATGGCATGGTGAGCATAAAGAATAAAGTGGACCAAGTGCATTTGTGGCATCAAAGACTTGGACATCCTTCGTTCACTTATATGAGTATAATGTTTCCATAATTTTTTCATGGAATAGGTGGTTTGGAATTTAAATGTGAGGCATGTATTGTTTCAAAAAGTCATCGTATTCCTTTCCCTTCCAAGATAAGACGATGTGAAACTCCTTTTACTTTGATACATTCGGATGTTTGGGGACCAGCTCCTATTACTATTGCATCTGGCATTTCTTGGTTTGTTTTATTCATTGATGACTGCACGAGAATGACATGGGATGAAACATAAAAATGAAGTTTTTGGAATCCTTGAGTCTTTTAATAAGATGATTAAAACCCAGTTTTCTGCAAAAGTACAGATTATTCGTACTGATAATGGTAGGGAGTATGACAATGGTGAATTTTGAAGATATTGTTAAGAACATGGTCTTATCCACCAAACCTTGTGCACTTAAACACCCCAGCAAAACGGTATTGTTGAAAGGAAGAATCGTCACATCTTTGAGACTGCTCGAGCACTATTAACCAGTGCAAATGCAAATAAGAGGTTTTGGACAGATGCAGTCACCACAGCAGTGTACTTGTTAAATCGAATGCCATCAAGAGTGTTGAATTTCAGAACTCCTATACAAGAGCTAAGTACTCACATTTCTATCCCTTCAGTATTAATGCTTCCTCCAAAGATATTCGGATGCACAGCTTATGTATACATGCATCGAGAGTAAAGATCAAACTTGATCCCTTTGCTATTAGGTGTATGTTTGTTGGTTATGGACCTTACACAAAGGGATATAGATGTTATGATCCCATTACAAGGAGACTTTATGTCACTTTAGATGTTACATTTTACTTGGATCACAACCAACATATTCTGTCATTTCATTTTCAACGAAAATCAAATGTTTGCAATCCCTTAAACTTCGGCAAACTCAAGTATCAAGCTACTACCTATATCATAATCTTTTCATCAATGCACGTTAACAAAATCAAAGATAGATATCCTTGATCAAAATCAAGCATAAAATTAAAATGGACCTTCCTCATGATATTCACTCATGTCACTCAAGTGTATAAGGGTTTTGTTTCCCTCAAAGCTTCCTCCAAGAGATTACGCTACCATAGGCTTGCAAATTCACCTATTTTTCACTACATAGAGTACATGCCATCATTGATCAAAAGGGCTTTTACTGAGGGTTGTAATGGGGCTTAGGTTAAGGTAAAGTAAAAAGGGCAAAGACTATTCACAAGCATTCACAAAGTACTAAGTAACATAAGACAAGAAAAAAAAATTCTGAGATGTGTAAATAGAAACGCGGGACTATAACTACTCATCACTATCTAATGCTACTGTTTGATCGTTTTCTTTCTTCAATTTTTTTTTTATAACACTAAACATAAAAGAAGATAGTAGTAGTTTAAATCAACAACAATTGAGTAGATGTATCTCTAAAACATCTCAGAATAGCATATAAAACAATAGTCCCTAAGTCAAGGACATCAAATACTTAACTTCATTCAACATGTGAAACACGCTAAAAAGTTTTCAGGTTTCAATACAATGTGATTAATACAAAAACAAACAAGGTTAAAGGCTCAAAGGGGGTAGCAAAGGAAAAATGACTTGGTGGGTCATTTAAGCTAAAGGTTGAAAACAAAAAAGGCCTTTATCATGTCCATAAGGCATGTAACTAGCAGTATCAAACAGGTTTAGAGCAAGTTCAGAAGGTAATCCACATAAGGAAGAATCACATACAACAAAGAAAATAAATGACTATAAGATGCAGTCATATATCTCAAGACCTCACATGTGTTTAAATGAAAATCCATCAAAACTCCATACATTGCCTCATCACTCAGCATCAGTTATTGATCAAGTTTATACAATCAACTACTTTAATCAATCCAGACAGTTCACTATCCTCTCAAGCTGCCTAATCCAAATTCATGCATACAACCCAATTCTCATTCCAACTACTCTGATAGAATTGTATGGTCAAATTAATCAAATTCAAGCGTAATTTTTTTATATAAAAATAGAAACCAAATTAGCTACCAAAAGAGTCGCAACCATTTAAGTGTGTATCTCTTAACATCAACATCAATATCATAAACATCAACATGCATATAATCTCAATCCCCCACATTTAATATGAACATTGTCCCTAATGTTCAAGTAGTCAACAATCAAATACAAAGAAGGAAAAAAGGAAGAAGAAACTTCCATGAAAAAGAATCGGCCAAGAACTCTTTGCCACTAACCATGCAAACCCTAAAGAAAACTCAAAACAAGTCAAAGAAATGCATTAAACTAGAAAGAAACGCAAAGGAAGCAACAAGAAAAGAAGAGAAAGAAAACTATAGTCCTACTGAAAGGCATGCATAGCAATCAAGGAGGGGGAGGTGAAGTGTCATGAGAAGTGTCATGAACAGACCATCGCTCCTCAGAATTACCCACAAGCCTGGGTATATACAATTTAGCTCGTTGTCCATTTACCTTGAAGAGGTTTTCATTTTCTCGTTTTACCTCAAGGACCAAAAAAGGAAAGACTTGGATCACCTTGAATGGACGATACCACCTTGACTTAATCTTCCCTGAAAGAAGACAAAGACAGGAGTTGTAGATCAATACCTAGTTGCCTACCTTAAAGTCTCGGTGGAGGATCTTCTTATCATGCCACTTCTTCACATGCTCCTTATGCAACTTCGAGTTGTTATAAACATCGAAACGGAACTCTTCAAGCTCGTACAGCTACATAAGTCTCTTAGCACCTGCAGAAGACAAATCAAAGTTAAAAAATTTGGTAGCCTAGTATGCACAATTCTCTAACTCAACTAGAAGATGACAAGATTTTCCATACACTATCCTAAATGGTGACATGCCTATGGGTGTCTTAAATGCAGTCATGTATGTCCAAAGTGCATCATCCAGCTTTAAGGACCAATCCCACCTAGAAGCATTAACAGTTTTCTCTAGTATTTTCTTTAACTCCCTATTTGAGACTTCAACTTGCCTACTAATTTAGGGATGGTATGGAGTAGCATCCTTATGGGTCACCCTATACTTAGCTAATAATGAATCAAAAATTTTATTGAAAAAATGTCCCCCCTCCCTCATTAATGATAGCCCTAGGTATGCCAAAACGTGTAAAAATATTCTTCTTCAAAAACTTAACAACACCTTTAACCTCATTTGTGGTCAATGCCTCTACTTCCGCCCATTTGCTAACATAATCAATAGCAACCAATATATATTGATTGGAGAAAGACTTAGGGAATGGTCCCATGAAGTCTATGCCCTAAACATCAAAAACCTCACAAATAAGAATGTTAGTCAATGGTATGTCCTGTCGCCTACTAATATTCCCGACTCTTTGACACCTATCACAAAATTTGATAAATGCAAATGCATCCCTAAATAAGGTGAGCCAATAGAAACCACACTCTAAAACCTTATGAGTTGTCTTAGATGCACTATAATATCCCCCAGCCTCTCTAGAATGATAATGATGTAACACAGAAGACATTTCCTCTTCAGGAATACAGCGCCTAACAATACCATCCACACAAATTTTGTAAAACAAAGAATCATCCCAAAGATATTATCTTACCTCAGACAAATTTTTTTACTTTTGAGCATAAGAAAGATCAAGGGGATAAATATTACCAACAAGATAGTTTACATAGTCTGCAAACCAAAGAGTGATCGTCACAACTATCAGATGCCCATCAGAAAGTCTCCTGAATGTCCTTTGTTGCACTCTTCATGACAGCTTCATCTAACTTTGATAAGTGATCAGCTACAAAATTCTCGGCTCCCTTCTTATCCCTCAGCTTAATGTCAAACTTCTGCAAAAGTAACACTTAACGAATTAGTCTTGCTTTAGCGTCAATTTTTGTCATCAAGTATTTAAAGGCTGCATGGTCAATATACACAATCACTTTTAACAAAACTAAATATGAGCGAAACTTATCAATAGCGAACACAATCGTCAACATCTCTTTTTCTGTAGTGGTGTAATGATGTTGTGCGCTGTTCAGTGTCTTACTTGCATAAAAAATATGATAAAAGGTCTTACCTCATCTTTGGCCTAAAACAACACCCACTACATAATCACTTGCATCACACATTAATTCAAAAGGAAGAGACCAGTCAGGAGATATAAGAATAGGTGCAGTCACAAGCATATCCTTTAACAATTGAAAAGATGTCAAACATTTATTGTCAAAAGCAAACACATCTTTTTCAAACAATTTAGTCACAGGTCTAGCAATCTTAGAAAAATCCTTAATAAATCTATGATAAAACCAGCTTGGCCTAAGATTTCTAATGGATCTAACATTGTTTGGTGGTGGAAGTTTTTTAATGATATCAATTTTTGCTGGGTCTACCTTTATACTCTTGCTAGAAATCTTGTGACCTAAAACAATGTACTTATGTACCATAAAATGATATTTTTCTTAATTTATCACTAAATGGGTCTCTTCATAACTAATCAAGACTTTCTTTAACTTATCTAAGCATGGATTAAATGACGTATCGAATACAGAGAAGTCATCCATGAAAATTTCAATGCAAGATTAAAAAAATAGTCATCATGCATTTTTGAAATGTAGCCGAAGCATTGCATAACTTAAATGACATGCGTTCATATACAAAAGTACCATAAGGACATGTAAAAATTGTTCTCCTAATCTTCCGAGGCTACCGAAATTTGCAAATATCTACTATATCCATCTAAGGTATAATAAAAGTCATGTCCAACTAATTTCTCAATCATCTTATCAATGAAAAGTAAAGAAAAATGATCTTTCATAGTGGCATCATTCAACTTCCTATAATCTATGCACATTCTCCACCCAGTTACCTTCTTAGTAACTATTAATTCATTTATCTCATTTTCAACCACAATGGTGCCACCTTTCTTTGGCACTACATGCACAGGGCAAACTCAACCAGAATTAGAAATATGGTAGATAATACCTGCATCTAGAAACTTTACTACCTCATCTTTCACTACCTTTTTCATATGTGGGTTAAGTCTCCTCATGAGCTGCACTATTGCCTTGCTTCCATCCTCTATAAAAATGTGGTGTGTGCAAAATGAAGGACTTATACTCTTGATATCTATAATGGATCACTCAATAGCCTTTTTGTGGTCCTGAAGTACCTTCAACGG
>JANSVB020000425.1:1838367-1850857 GCA_025504935.2 Erythroxylum haughtii | reverse complement strand
AGTGCAATCCTATCAGTCTGTCCCAATTTACCATACTACCCTTGCTATCAGTAACAGGATGTTACAGTTCTTGCTTTTCCAAAATTATATTCGATTGCTGCATTTCTTGGTGAATTGGTTTTCGTTAATCTTACACCTACCCTTTGGTGTAATAATCTTGCTGCTACATTTTTAGCCTCGGATCCAGTTTCTCATACTTATACCAAGCACATTGAAATTAATATTCATTTTGTTCAAGATCCAGTCGTCAACAAAGCTCTATTTATTTTTCATATTTCATCCTTTGCTCTGATTATTGATATTATGACCAAAACTCTTTCCTCTTCAACATTTCAATGACTTCGAGACAAGATCACAATTTCATCCTCTCATGAGCTTAAAGGTGACTGATAACATCTCCACATCTTAACTAGTATTTATTGTATATTTTGTCATTATTTTCACATGTATATATCATTTCTGTTGTAATCTTTATCTAATTTTATCTTTATTTTATTTATCCTTATCTAGTTATCATCAAAGATGAATATTAAAGGTTGTTCCTCAGTTAATAAAAAAACAACAAAAACACTATGATAACTTTGTATTTCTCTACTATTTCACAGTGAAGACGATGACAATGAGATTTAAGAAATTATAAACGACAATAGTTTTGACTCACATTCTGCAGATTCCTGGGAAAAGGTATGTCGATGAGGTAGTAGCTAACAGTGACTTGGAAGATTGTTTGTCATGTTAAATTAATATTCTACCATAAACTAATGTCATGTTTAATTAATTGATGAGTCAAGTGTAGGATGATGATTCTATATCATAAAGGAAGAAAAAGAAACATCTTTTTACACTCAGTACTTCTGGCAAACTAGTATATTCTAGGTTTCTACCAAATGCCTGTTAGCTCTTGCATTAAAAAATTCTACAAAAGATTATACTCTGAAGTTATCCAACTTTCATATATGGAGACAAACACAAGCTTATACGATTTTCAACAACGTTATAAGCCATCATCTCATTCGTGTAAAATGGATAAAAGAACTACCATTGTAATATCTATGTAATGATCATGTTGTGCATGCTACTTAGACAATTATCTCTATGTAAGACTTATCGTGCTTCTTCCCTTATTTACTTTTCAAAGGGGGGAGGGGGGATCATGTCAAATTAGTTAAGGAAGGAAAGCATTATGTTCATTTATACTTTTTCAAGTGAACTTCTTTTAATTGTTAATCACTTTTGTAAATTTATTTGAAAATGAAAGATGTTTTTTCTCGTACTAATGAAACTTGTTCAGTTTAAAATATTACTCTATGTTAGTCCATAAATTGTATGCCTCAATGGTAGAGAGCTACTTATTTTTAGTTGGTAATCGATTCTTCCTTCTTTGAAGAGTTGTTTTTAAAGCGTAGCATATTTTTCTTCTAACTTTTTAAGAAACTTGTTAGTTTCCAAGGCTAAAACACATATATTTCAAAAGACAAGATCTAAGGTTGTTTTATTGTTGCTAGAAGTGTATGACTTTAAATGGAAGCATGGGAGAGACTAACCTAGGTTGTCTATTGACTTGAGCATAAATTTGTGTTTCCTTAGGTGGTTTTTCTTATTAGAGGTCCAATTTATTTGGTTTGCATCAGCTTCACAGAAGAACCATACCAATCATTAAGGGGGCAATTGGAATTTATATATGGCCAGGAGTTAATTTCTACAACTCCTTTTGTTATCTTTATTGTTTCTGTTATTATTTTACTTCTTTTCAATCATTAAATAATTTGATTTTATTCATGTTTTATCTCATGTTATATGTTGTGGAATGTAGATCATGCTCATTTGAACAAAATCTATTAACATATGTTTTTATTGGGAAAGAATAACAACATATCTTTAAAAAAATAAAGAAAGCAAGAAAGAACAAAATTTGTAGCTTAAATATAAGAACATAATGCTATGGGAAAATTTGCAATTTTATTCAATGAATTATTGCATATTTGTGACAACTTAAGTAGCCTTTAACTAGGCTTTATATAGAAACACAAAACATCTAGAAAAATGCAAAGATTATTAGCACTAACATAATTAAGTAACAGAAAATAAAGATTTTAGAAAGTAGAAAATATCTTACCCATTGACTGCGTTTAAGAGCACGTGATGAATTTGAATCATTCTCTAACACTTCACCTTGATTCAAAGTTGCAAACACCAAGTTCAAGTTTGAAATAAACATGCTTGTCTCGAGGAAGAGATTTTGTTAGAATATTAGCCATTTGTTCATTGGTACTGCAATACTTCAAAATCATTGATTTATCAAACACAAAATCTTAAATAAAATGAATTCGAATGTTAACATGTTTCGTTCTCCCATGGTGGACTAGATTCTTAGTGAGTGCAATTTCTGCCTTATTGTCATAGTAGATTTCAGTTGCCTCTCTTTATTTTTGGTTGACATCTGCAATGATTTGCATTAACCATACTGTTTGACATGCTAATGAAGTTGCTACTGCATATTCAACTTCAATTAAAGACAAAGTTGTTGTTGTTTGCTTCTTCTAACTTCAGCAAATAACACCTGATCCAAGATTTTACATATCCCGAAGTACTCCTTCTATCCTCCAAACATCCAGCCCAATCAATGTTCATGTAACCGAACAATTTGAACTTTGAAACACAACCATACCATAACCTAAATTCAATAGTTCCAACAATATATCTCAACACTCCTTTTGTAGTTCCAAAGTGATGTTTTGAAGGACAATGCATGAATCTGGAAATAACTCCAACTGAATAAGCATTATTGGGTTGCGTATAAATCAAGTAAATTAAACCTCTAACCAAACTTTTGAAATAGCTTGCCTTTGCACATTTAACACCATCATCAGCCTGTAATTTCTCATTTAAATTCATAAAAGTTGTTGCAAATTTACAATTCAACATGTTAAACAGTTTAAGTAAATCAATAACATATTTCTTTTGAGATATAAAGATCCCATCTTGAGTTTGTTTCACTTCTAACCCCAGAAAATAATGCAACACACCTAAATATATCATTTCAAACTTTTCCTTTATGCAAGCTTTAAATTTATTAATGAGAGAAGAAGAGGAACCCATATAAATCATATCATCCACATAAAGACAAACTATGATAAGATCATTAACACCTTGTCGCTTCAAATAAAGATTAGGTTCACTTTCAAAGCCATTAGCAAGGAAGTAGGAGTTTATTTTGTTGTACCATACATGTGGAGCTTGTTTCAATTCATAAAGTGCTTTTTGCAACTTGTATACTTTCTCTTCCTTCACTTAAACTACAAATCTTTCTTTTTGAGTAACAAATATTCCTCTTGTAATTTTCCACTTAAAAATTATGATTTAACATCAAAATTGATGCACTTGTCATTGTAATTATGCAGCCAATGCCATGATAATTCTCTCTATTTCAAACTGAGCAACCAGAGAGAATGTCTCTTTGAAGTCAATACCTTGCTGCTGTGAATACCCCTTTGTTATAAGTCTTGCTTTATGCCTTTGAACACTCCCATTAGCATAAAACTTTTTCTTAAATAGAAGCTTTGTCTTAAATAGGTATTTAAGATAAAGATTCATGCTAATGGTAGTCTTCAAAGGCATAAAGGACTAATTGTATGTTTCCCTTCTGGTAAATCTACTAGCTCTCCCATGTCTTATTCCTTTCATTTGTTGCAAGTTCTTCTATCATTTACTGTAAGTTCTTCTTTCATTACTTTGATTGCTTCTTTAAAGTTGGTTGGCCATGCTACAAATAAGGCACATGTAGAGTCATATATTTCCTACACCTACTTGAATTTTCTTAGTGGAGTATCATCAAAAAAATTAGATGAAGATAATGATGTTCTCTTTCCCAGTGATAAAGATATGCAACTGCCAATATTTGATGTTGACGAAGTAGAAGTAGCAAGGGTTGGACCCACTTTTAAGTTATAAAAATCTTCATTTTATTATGGTATTACAGCTACTAAAATTCCTTTTAGTTTGTCCCAACTCCATCTTGAAACTTCATCAAACTCTACATTCCTGATTATAATCACTTTACTATTTATAGGGTTATATAACCAGTATGCTTTGGATTGTGATGAATAACCAATAAAAATACATTCTACAAATTTCCCATCTAATTTTCATCAGTTTGGTGAGTCAATCAAAGCATAGGAAGTACAACCCAAAACTTTGAAGTGGCTTACCCCAAGTTTTGTACCTTTCCAAGCATCATAAGGGGTCAAATTTAGAACAACTGTTGTAGGTGAAATATTGAGCAAATAGACTGTTATGATTGCTTCTACCTATAATTCATTTTGCAACCCCTTTACTTGTAATAAATTGCCAACCATTTCTACAACCATCAATTCTTCCATTCAACCATATCGTTTTGCTCCAGTGTATATGGTGTTGTTCAAATCCTTACGTATGTCGTTTTCTTTGCAAAATTCAATGAATTCAATAGATAAAAATTCACCACCCATGTCTTGAGAAGAGCCTTTATACATCCACTATATTACTTCTCAATAAGTGCCTTAAACCTTTGGAAGCTCTCAAAAGTTTCTTATTTATACCTCAAGATATACACCCAACTCATATGGCTAAAATCATCAATAAATAAATAAAAATATTTACTATCATTAAGAGATTTTGTTTTCATAGGCCTACACAAATCCGCATGTACTAATTCAAAATAACGTTAGCCCTCTAAGGTTTTTCTATAAGAAATGATTTTCTACTTTGTTTCCCATAAATGCACCCTTCACACACTTCTATAGTGTCAATTTTAAGCAACCTTTTAATCATTAAATAGTTTTAGCCCCTTACATTTAAATGCCCACACCTCAAATGCCACAACTTTAACTCATTTCTAGCAACAAGAGCTTAGATTTTCTATAATGGTAGTTTTTAAAGGAAACATTTTATCTGTTCTCATTTTAACATTCACTATAATTTGTTTCGAATTTATCTCAAATAACACAAGAATAATCATCAAATAACATGAGTACCCACTATCCAATAATTTCACAACACTTAATAAGTTATGAAACAAACTAGGAACAAAGAACACATCATGGATAAGACAGACATTACCGGAGCTTGTAGTGAAAGCAACGATGCCTTTGTCGTCAGCTTGTGGTGGCTTATCATCCCCAAGCTTTACTCTTATCTTTTGAGTCTCATCAAGCTTTTTGAAAACTTACTTTATGCCTGTTATATGGCTTGAACAATCGTTATCCACATACCAGACTTCATCAGCATTTGATTCACGATGTTGAACTTTATAGGCTATAAATAAATCCTCTTCAACTTTGTCTTCCTTAACATAACTTGCTTCTTTTTCTCTTTTTCAACAATCAACCTTTACATGCCCAAACTTCTTACAATAGTGGCATTGAATATCACTTTTGTTATGGCTTCTTTGATCATTTGAAGACTGCCCGCGATCAGCTTACCCATTTCTTCCATTACTTCTACCTCTACCACAGCCTTTACCACGATATCTACCTCTATTTGTTGTTTTTCCTAACACAACATGGTGTGAACTTTCATCACGTTTCACCTAAATTGCCTTCTCTTAACTTTTGTCAAGGGATCAGCTCAATCTAGCTTCATATGCTTGCAAAACCCATCAGTTCATTAAAAAAACATAGAAAGATCATTTGATTCTTCAATTGCAACAACTATATGATCAAATTTAGGAGTCGAACTTTTTGACACTTTTTCAACCACAGTTTGATCATGGAGTTTCTCCCTATAAGACCTTATTTGACTTACAATTTCTATCACTATAAATAGAAAATCTTGAACAGATTAATTATTTTTTATAAATAAGGTTTTAGAATTACAACATAATGATTGAAGTTTTTTCCAAGCCTTGAAATTCTTGCTTCAACACTATCATTTTTCCTTTGCTGTAGTAGTTGTTGAAATTCTTGAAAAGATCGTGTCATAAATAGCTTGCTGGATTAAGAACAATGCCTTTGAGTCCTTCTTCTTATTTATCCTGAACTTGCTTTCTTCATTAAATTCAGTATACCCATTCTCCATAAGGTCCCAAAGGTCCTGGGACTTGAACGACGTCGTCATGTTGATGCTTCAGAACTCATAAGAGTCTCCTTTGAAGATAAGAATTAGCGGCTAAGTAACATTCACACTATTCCCATTTGTAGCCATGGCATCTTCTCACATAACTTTTACCGAACACTTGATGGGTAGCAATAGAACTCGGGCTCTGATACCAATTTGTTGGGAAAGAATAATAAAAGATCTTTAAAAAACATTGGAAAATAAGAAAGAACAATTTATAGCTCAAGTATAAAAATAGAATGCTATGAGAAAAATTGCAATATTATTCAATGAATTACTGCACATATCTGACATTTAAGTAGCCTTTAAATCAGCTTTACATAGAAACAAAAAACAAGTAGAATTATTTGCACTAACATAAGCAAATAATAGAAAATAAAGATTTTAGGAAGTAGAAAATATCTTGCCCATCGATTGTGTCTAAGGGCACGTGATGAATTTGAATCATTCTCGAATAGTTTTGAAAAGAACCCAAAGTTTGACATGATACCATTTCTTGGCACAACAGATGTTGTCTTCTCGTCTCTCGTCCATTCATTTAGTTGGTTTGTTTTATGACTCCCTTTAGTATGCCTCCTTTGAGTTAGATGAATAGTAAACTATTCCTGTTGAGGAAGTTTCTTGATTTGCAAAACTCACGAACTCATCCCCCAAAGTTTACCATGTCAATGCAATGAAATCCTAAATGTTGGAGAATGATTCAAAGTTGTTTAAAATATGGTCCTTTTTTATTTATTTAAGTTTGTTTAGATTGTTTCTTTTATATTAGGTATTTAAACTTTTAAACTTTTGATTTGTTTGGTTAATATTTACTGAGATATTAGCTAAGTTTGTTATTTCATTATCTATATATTTAGGCCTTCAACGTCAATGTAAAGAGTACCTATCAATAAATTGCCTTTTACATTACCTCTTTTCTACTCTATTTTTTTGATTAATTTCTAGTTCTGAAACTTAACATGGTATTAGAGCTCCTTATGATCTTAAAAGGCCTAAGAGTGCTTGAGAGATAGTAGCAGCATAGCATCCAACAATACAACGACTATTTCACTTCCAATTTTTAATGGTGAGAATGATCAAGTTTGGGTAATCAAAATGAAAGCTCACTTGAGAGGTATTGGCTTGTGGCAGTGGGTTGAAGGTGAAAGGCAAATACCACCTCTAGAAAATAACCCAATACTCAATACCAACTTTAAATCATGAGGGAATGTTAGAGAATGATTTAAAGTTATTTAAAATGTGATCTTATTTTTTCTAAGTTATCCATGTTTGTTTAGATTGTTCATTTATCTTAGGTATTTAAACTTTTAAACTTTTGATTGTTTGGTTAATCTTTACAGAGGTATTAGGTAAGTTTGTTATTCTATTGCCTATAGATACAGGCCTTCAAAGTCAATGTCAAGAGTACCCATCAAGGAATTGCCTCTTGCACTACCTCTTTTCTATTTGTTTGGTTAATTTTTGATTCTAAAACATAACACTAGAATCCCTAGTTGATAATGTGCGTGTACAACTTTACAAGCAATGTAAAAGGCCTTGATAACAAGGCAGTTTTTTGGATTCATAAGAATGTTATTCTTATAAAATTGTACTTTTATAAACTTAATAATGCATTTTAGGGAAGATCAAAATGTTTGCTCCTATTTGACAATTGTTATTAATATCTATTAACATTAAATCACCTAATAAAGTGATAGTATGACATATTTTTGTTTCATTTCCTTTGTTATAGCGAGTAATATATGCAGTAAAATTCTAAAAACTTCCTAATTTTATATTAGACTTGTATTGTTAGTGAAAATACTCAAGGATATAGTTTCACACAAGTTATGGTTCAGCACTAGTTGCTTTGAACTGTATCTATGATTGCTTGATATGAAATAACTGTGTTTCAATTGTAAATTTTTAACACAAACGAAAACAAAAAAATTTAATGCAAAATAAACAAATAAACACCCGAAATTTGTTGACATAATTCGGCACACTTTGCCTACGCCTGCAGAACCCTCACCCAGCTTAATCACTTTCACTAACGACAATATTTTTATACAAGGCTTTTATTGAGCCAACTCACTCAATCCTTAACACTATCCCTCGTCCTCACAACGTTTAAAAGTAAATCATACCCAATAGCACTACCGTCACATGCTAATCTTAATAGAGGATTTTCTCAACAATGTTCGATAATAAAAATAAGAATCAAACAACTCAAGTGATTTAAAGTTTAAGGAAATAAACAAAAACACTTGAGATTAAAAAAAAACAACTCCCCTAACAATGTAACTTCGTCAATGAAATATTAGGAAGTTGTCCACTAAGAAAGCTGTTATAGACTTTCAATATTCTCACGGGAACATCCCACATAGCAGCAGAAAAATCACCAACAAAACAAACGTTTCTTCACTGAAATATTACAAACTATAGACCTACAAAAACACAGACTGCAGGAAATTTTTCTCACGCAAACTATTATTATTGACAGCCTAGAAATTCACCCAACACAGGAAAAACACAACTGCAAATCGAATAGGATCAACAAAAATTAGCTACAAAAGATAACTTAAGATACCCTAACAAATACAAGTCCAAGTCGCCATATCCTTTTCCGTTTTTCCCACACGAAAACAGCCACAATACAGCCCTAATAAATCACGCAATAGGCAGTTAAAGCACAGTCGTCCAATGTAGATAATATAACCAAAAACTCAGCCGCCTTAGATAGGTCAAAACTACCAAAATAGGCTATTAAGAAGAATCCAAAAATCACCCAAATTTTGCATCTAATCTTAATCAAGATGTGATGATTTGACTAGAACTTTATACCAAATACACCTTATGTTCAAAAAATCCCACATAGGGTAGAATACAAGTCATAGTGAAATTTCACAATTAACCGAAGATGTCCAATTACAAATAATGTTCAAAATAAACTAATTAAGATATCTTAATGTACATCTTAAGAGTTAGAATTTACACAGCCTTTTGTCACCAAGAGCTGTAAAATGAATCCTTGATTTGCTCACTTATCCACAATCAGATGGCACTGAAGGTGCTTTACTTATTTTTTGCAAGGAATACGGCAACATTTCTTCATGCATACACTTGTCTTCCCCTTGCTTATGCAACAAGGCAAGCTGCGGGTGCTATCTTGCAAGATGCTGCAGATTCAAGAGTCTTGTTTGCAATATTAATGTGTAAACACAAATTAAATAATCAGCCTCACTTTTCTTTCCTTGACTTGGTTATAATTATCGTGTTGCAGCTGACATTTCTAGAAAAAGCTTCTTCCTTATTGCAGTTATGTTTCCTGCTGAGTATCTTTTACTGCGTGAGCACATGATGGCATGAAATCCTCTGTCCCAAAATTTGTGTACCAACTCTGTCCTATTGAATCCTAGTCATCTATTTGTGTGGGTCCCATATAAATGGATGGCTTGGATTGAATAGAATAGGATTGGTACACAAATCCTCTGTCCCCCGCACATGATGACTGGATGCTTGATCTTAGATTGTTAGTTTTGTCGGTGCTCAAGAAGCTTCCTTGCATCCATACGACATGCCCCTACTTTCAATTTTTACTATGTCATCAGAATCGTTTAGGTAAGTAAAATTTGATGACCACTTCTTATAGGTAGCCTTTTTCCTGAGAACCATTTTGAAATTGGAACCTAAGTGGTAAGCCACACTTGAGACCATAGATAAGCAACACTCAGTCTCAATTATCAGTCAGATGCCTATTAAGTTTTTGTCCTTGTCAATTCTTGAAGGACCTATAATCATATCAAAATTTATGAATCTCTCTATCCGACTGCTAGCCCGACAACCAACTTCTTAACATATCTCTAGGGTGTGTTTAACTCAAGGTTCCTAAACAAGTTTGAGGCATGGATTTCCTTCTATTTTGCTGTCAACTTTAAGTGGGCCTAACTCTTATTCTCCCTCATTCGGGACATCTGAATCATTCTCACCAATCTGCCTTCCAAGATATAATCCCAAGGCATTTTTGTATGCTTATATACATTATCTTGACGTGAGTATGACTGGTCTTTTCACCTTCAAGTTAAAGCAATCTATGCTGTGCTGGTTCTAGAAAAATTTGCTGATCTTGACCTTTATTCATAATAAATGGTAGCAGTCCTGTTATTATATGTAATTTTGGTGGATCTTTTGACTATTATAACTTATAACTGTTTCTTACTCCTGTGGTTGGTTGATACATACTTGGTGTTACAACTAGTTCAGATGCGTTTTATCATCTTAAGGACTGCAGGTACTCCTGGGCTCTATTTGACCACAAAACTGATAAATTGTCTGAAATCATTGAACGTGGATTATCCTCTGTTTCCTTTTCGATTACCTTCCTTGCATATGTACAGACTGAATCCATATGATTTCTGAAAAGGATTACTGGTCCTTTTTTCTTTTCTTCCCTTTGTGGGGTATGAACTGATAAGGGAACAAGGATTAACATAATAAATAGCCAATGGCTAATAATACAGTTACATTGTTACTGTTTAGCACACAATTTCTGTTCCAACTGTATATTGTGTTAAGAAATTTAACACAAGTTTTACAGGATTCGTATTGAAATGGTTCTTCTGAAGTCAAATGTCGTAAGTGAAGTTCAGAGATCCATCCTCGATGGTGGGATGCATGTTGAGGATTTTTCTGATTATCCAATGCTTCGTTCCACTTCTCCTTGTGTTGCAACAGGTGGTCCTACTGGACTTTGGCATTTTATATATCGCAGTATTTATCTGGATCAATTTGTCGCCTCTGAATTTTCGTCACCAATTAATAGTCCACAGCAGCAGAAGAGTTAATACTGTTGAAACATGGTAGCATTTTGAAGCTTAAATTGCATGATGGATATATTCCTTGCCTTATGCTTTAAATAGAAAAGGTTAAATATTTGTGCTGCAGATTGTACAGAGCTAACCATAAACTTTCTGCTTCCATGCATGACATAGGAAATGGAGCCCACAAAACTCAGTTTAGCTGGGACGAAAACTACGGTTTGTCTTTGAAAGTGTTTGCCTGAATTTGGTACTTGTTATCTGACTGGTCTGCCTGCCATGCAGTTCCATTTCTATTTCAGTTTTATTAAAAAAAAATTCTTTTCTTTTCTTTTCCTGACATCAACAGTTCTAGTTCGTTGGATCACTCCGGATTTTCAGCTTTGTGCGGCATTTGATCCTCTTACAGACAAGGTTTGACACTACTCATTTGACCCTCTGGCTTGATTATCTCCTTAGCCACTGAAAATTTTTGGCCTACGATCGATATGATTGCTTTTGAGGAATTTTGAGGATCCAACTCTTCGAACGTCAGTTTTAAAAAATTCTGTGAGCAATGGAACATCAGGCTTAGCAACTTAGTAGTGCTTTTTGCAGGTGGCTAGGATATTCTTTATGTCGGTGAAAATTATTCAAACTGGTGTGTTTTTTTTTATTTTTATTCAGTCATTGGTATGTTTTGTGTGCATAGTGGGGTGACAAGCAGAGCTTTATGTCTATTTTGCAGGCTTTGGGCGTAAAGACTTGCAACAGAATTTGTCAACTGGATCAAAGATATTGAAAATGAGGTATCTTTGCTGGGACATGGTGAGATCACAGGGGTATAGTTGGTAACCAGGAATGAAGGCATAGAAATGAGTATGTAACTTATATTTTTTTATTTTCTTCTTGTTTAGTTATTAATAATGGATAAGATAAAGATTAATACAGAATTTAAATAATTTACATTTTTAATTTTTTATTGTTTGGTTATTAATAATTTATAAGATAAAGATTAATAAAAATTTAAATAATCTTAGTTTTTTATTCCAAGATAAGTAACTAGAATTAGATATCAAGAATACCAAATAAACATAGGACAAACATAATTTCTTTTTTCTTCTTTTTTTTTTGTGTTTCGTATCAACTGAAACTTTTTATTGAGAATTTAAGATTAGTTTATTTTTTTAGAAAATACATCATTTTGTTTTATTCTTATTAAGATATTATTATCAACATTGCATATTACTTTGTTTAATTTATTTCATAATTATTTTATTTTATTTCAAAAATTGTATATCATAAAATAAGTTCAATATAGTTTTTTTAACTTTATTCTTATACACAATCATGCACGATTATTTAAAAATTAAAAATTTATTGAATTATTAAAAATAATTTTAATTGTTTATTTATTAAATACAATTTTATTAATTAATAATAATACAAAATATTTTAATTATTTATTTACAAAATCAATCACATAATATTACAACATAAGTAAAAAAATTGTCATTATTATTCTTAAATTTTTAACACGTGTTGAAGTAATTTATAGTTTTTGATTTTTAAGCATAATGAAATTTAGATGCTAACTTAATTCAAGTTTTTTGATCTCCCAA
>JANSVB020000425.1:1821343-1832204 GCA_025504935.2 Erythroxylum haughtii | reverse complement strand
GTAGGGGTGCAGAGACAGCCAGGAGGTTTGCCTAGAAGCAGCCACCCTTGAAAGAGTGCGTAATAGCTCACTGATCGGCATTTTCCATTTCAAAAACAAAACCAATTTCCCATTCCTTCAGACCTTCGGTCCGGTATTTCAATCACATACATTTCCTTCAACCTTCCCTCCTACACGTGCATAAGGGAAGGTCCGGACCACGCGCCAAGATTCAAAGCTACCGTTAACTTTAACGGCGAGATCTTCGAGAGCCCCAACTACTGCTCCACTCTCCGACAAGCCGAGCACTCCGCCGCCGAAGTGGCTCTCAACTCTCTCTCCAACCGCGCCCCTTCTCATTCCCTCGCCGCCCGCATTCTGGTCAAGCACAATCTCTCTCTCTCTTCTTTTTCTGGTTCTTGAAAACTCAATCTCACTTACTATACTTTAATGGAAGCAAGAGTCATGCTGTCAAAAGTTCCATCTTTTGCTAGCTTGCGCCGGGTGTTATGCACTTAAAAGTTTGCTTCTTTTGGCTCTTTTTGTTGGTAGTTACTGTTGGGTCGCGTTAGGGATCTGTTGGGTGATCGCCCCCTAATCTTGCCGGTAAGTTTAACGGCGAAGGGAGAGAGCTGGTGGTTTAGTTTTGAATTTGGCCAAAATGCCCTTTATTTGCCGTGGCCGGCCTGTTGTTAGACTTGTATCGCTTTGCTTGTCTTGCTTTCCGCTTGGCCTTACGTGTGTTATGCCTTAGATGCTTAGGCTAAAGATCTCTTATCAACAGCCTGTTTTGGGTCACCCGCCGGTGACCCGTGATAGTCAGATGACGATAATGCCCTCACTGAAAACGAGAGTAGACGATTCTTCTTATGTTCAATTCATTAAAAATGATAGTTGAAAACGGGAATTGGGAAGCTTCTGTGATGCTCAAGTGACTTAGACCACATCTATATCTATTGTTTTTATTATTCTTTATAATTGCCGAGCTTTACGCGGTTTATCTGGGTGCCCCATCAGTGTGTGAGGTCCATAAGCAATTGCTGTCGTTAGATATTGCCTGATTTCTGACTTGTGGCCTAATAATGGAGCTTCTTTCTTTTGTTGACTCTAATTGTTTGCTCTGCGAGCTGGAAGAAAGGGAGATTAGTCTATTTCCATTTATGCATCTTCACGATTGTCTATCCTGTAATTACGCATGTGGAATTCTTCTTTGCAATTTGTGGTTTCCCTTTGAAGTTTACAAACATACATTATCTTTCCGCCTGTAAATTTCCTTTCAAGTCTAACCTTTAATTACTAATTTTGCTTTCTTCTTTGTAATTTGTTGTTTCCCATTAAAGTTTACAAGCATGCTTTATCTTTCTACATATAAATATTCTTTAGCTTCTATACGTGTTTAACATTGATGTTTGGCTTCCCCCCTCCTGCCATCTACTACAGTTTGCTAGTTGCTAAGTTCCAGTGCTGAGGATACTGGAAATGAAGAGCGTTCTTCCTGATATCTATTTGCATGATTGTCTGTTGACATATTTTTGGATCCTATTATTGACTGGTGTTAATATTTCAGGATGAGACAGGTGTATATAAGAATCTTCTGCAGGAAATTGCACAAAGAGTTGCTGCTCCATTACCGCAATATACAACTTTCAGGTCGGGCCTGGGACACCAACCTGTCTTCACTGGGACTGTGGAATTGGCTGGAATTACTTTCACCGGTGAACCTGCCAAGAATAAGAAACAGGCTGAGAAGAATGCAGCAATGGCAGCTTGGTCATCTCTAAAACAACGTAAGTCTTACTAATGACAGGGAGTTTTGGGTCAACGATTTGGAGTGATGCTTACATAAATCTTTACTGATCTCATTCTGAAGAGAACAAAAAAGATTTGATACTTTAACTTTCATAAGATTCACTCCGCACAAAGAAACTAGCCTACATGATAAACTATAGACGGAGTTCATTTGCGAAAATTCCCAAGTTTGATGTGGGAATTCTTGCACATCAAGCAGATTTCTAACACTAAGCTACTCTTTTCTTTGGGATTTACCAATTTGATAGTCAGCAACTATCGCTTTATCCTTTTGATTCAGACTTCCTTTGAATTTTTTATGCCATAAAGACTAATAGATCTTAAGTATGATAAGCTATGTTGACATTGAAGGTCCTTTTATATATTTGTATATACTCGAGGAACTTTGAGCTTGTCTATATATCTAAATTAGACCCATGCTTTTGGGGCTAAACTATTGCCCTTGTTTGCTTTCTTTGTGGCCAGTGGCAAAGGAAGACGCAAGCTCTTGTTGTGAACCAGAGAATAATGATGAGTTGGAGCAGATTACAATAGCCCGTGCCCTTTTGAATTATCGTTTGAAGGAGAAAATGACATTGGTAAATTCTCCAGGTGTCCCTATACCATTTGCAAAGAAGTTCCCAGTTCAAAGCCCCAGACCAACAAGTCCACAACCTTCACCTGCCACTACTTCAAAAATTCTCCCCTTAATATGCCCCAAAGCAACTCTTCGGAACAAACCAACATCAACCACAGTAAATGAGAGAGCTTTACCATCTAGATCAACATTAACTGCGGCCGCAATTGACAGGACTGTGACACCGCTACAGGTTCCTGGACAAGAAATTCGAAGTTCCCGTCCTCAAAAATTTCCTGTGGCAGGGGCAGCACCTTATGTCCCTATCAGACAATATGGGACACCTTGCTGTGGCATTGCTCCACCAGTGACCATAAGGACATCGGTTCCTGTTTTCTCTACACCTCCACTTCCACCGCCGTCTTCTCTTTCTTCTAAAGTTATCCGGGCACCTCCCGTTAGAATTGCTCCACCAGTCACTATTAGGCAAGCTGTGCCCGTATATGCAACTCCTTCACCAGTCAGGAAAGAAGATTCTCCAACTGTTCAGAAAGATCCTCCAGCTGTTCAAAGAGAGGATCCTCCCATTGATCAAACACATCCTCTGGCTGTTCTAAAAGAAGACCTTTTGAATATGACAAAAGAAGCCCCTCGAACGGCTGCTGCTTTTCCCACCCCAAGCAAGTTACCTGTTCAGGTGGAGGAAACTAGGGCCTCAACGCTAGAAAAGAAGCAACAAACCAGCACAGTTAAACGCTTGGAACAACTCAGAATCTGATCATGGCTAGGGAGCATTTTGGGTCGATAAGAGAATCTTTTAATCTTTTGTTTCATTGACTTTATCTCAATATATGGGTGTTTTCGTTTCAACTTTCTTTTCGTTTCAACCGTTACCCCATGATATTCGGTTACTAGAAGTTACAGTCAATTCAGGTCAATTAGTGTCAGCAGTTCCATATCTTCAGAATTCAAGGCTGTTCCTATAGTTAGTATCTAGTTGAGGACGATTGCTTTCTTTATTATACAATGCCGATGCATTAGCTTTCACCGCATGATGGCTTTCGTATGCAATGCAGTTGCATTAGCTTTCATCGTCTTTGTCCATCTCAGTTGGGAAATATCACCTGATTATATTATATACACATTTGATTGTGGCCTGGTGGGATATTGCCCTCCATTCTTAAGAAGTCCAGTGAGGATGATGATTTGATGATAATGAAACGTGTCAGCATATTTATACCTTACGTATCAAGTCACTGTAAACCTTTGTTGCCTAAACTTTTGAACTCTAAAGATCGGCGCGGTTCCCTTCTTGTTGGAAGGTGATGACAACTTAAGCTTTAGAAAGAATCATTTCAAATAATCCAAAAATCATTGATTTGGAATTTGATGATACTTGTATTATTGATGCCAAAAGCAGCTGATAAAATCTGAATAAATTCCCGGAAGCTTAACGTTTCCATCATAAATGGGGCATGTGAGTATTGAAAAAATTAGGTTAGGAATAGGTGACAGCGGAAAATACAAGGACACGTTTCTTTCGTTACAAACACCAGAGCTCATAATGCTTCCCGCATCCGGTTGCTGTCACTTTCACATGTAAGCCAAAACAATAGGTCCAAGAAAAAAGCGGACTGCACTATGATCCTATCCTCTCATTAATGGTTAGGTATAGCTGTGACATTGATCATAACGAGAAGAAGCTATATCTATATGGCTATATTGAAGCCACTTTAGAATGTGAAGTAATGCTCAGTTCATGATCACGTAACCGATAAGTTAAAAAGCTTGATTAAATGATGGAAAGATGTAAAAGAGGGGCACAGGGTAAGGTTGGAAGTTGAGATTCTTTGTCAAGTAAGCTGGCGATTATCATATTTTACACAACCCTAAATTTAGTGGGGCGCATGAATTATTAACAATGAAATATGTGTCCATGTCTGAATGGCTAATTTCTTCCACAAGCTTCAAGATTTCGACTTATCCCAGCTTTAATAAAAGACTACTTCCATCCAACCGTTGATCACTTGCCTTGTGCGGAGACAAAATGATGTGGAGACGGAAGGCTGGCGATTTGATCGGGATAGGTCTAATTTAAAATTAGATTATTTTCAATTTTAAAATGATTGATTTACATAGATTAATTTAAATTGACTCAAATTAAAGTACTTTCATTTTATTCAATAATTCAAATTGATCAATTAAAAGTTATATTATTTCTTTATAATTTAATAAGAAAAAGACTTTAAAATTGATTTAGATCTAAATTTTACGCTTAGCTCAAATCATAAGACCTTGTTTGATAATTAGTAATAAAGAGGATGAGAATGCTAAAAGATACTGAATTGACTGAAAAGCTCGTCATGTATTGCAATACGTACGAAATATATAATATAGTTTACAAGAGTTTGTCGTAACAACTAGATACAGAAGACAAAATATCTATTCAGATATACTTGATTATGTCCTATGAAGATATACAATGATTATCTCTTATTACGCCCCCGCAAGATGAATGTCACGTTTGTTCCAAAAAAATTCAAACTTGTGCCGAGACAATGATTTGGTTAAGACATTCGCAGTTTGACCAAGGGTCGAAATGTGATAGACTTGTAAATGCTTCTATTGCACCTGTTCTTGAACGAAGTGATAGTCTAAGGCAAGGTGTTTCATCTGGGAATGGAAAACGGGATTAGAGCACACATACACAGCTCCTAAGTTATCATAGTAAATTGTTGGCATATCTTGTGAGTAAGCAGACAGTTCCGCAGTAGATTTCGAAGCCGCATGACTTCTGCAACAGTATTGACAACTGCGCGATATTTTACTTCTATGGAGGAGCGAGCTACAATACATTGGCGTTTCGAACTCCATGAAATATGATTGTTACCAAAATAAATGACATAGGCAAACGTAGACGTTCTGGTGTCAGCATCCTCTCCCCAATCAGCATCATTGAATGCTTGCAACCTGAAATGTTGCAGTCAACGAAGTTGGAGACCATAGTCATGTGTGTGTTTGAGATAACGAAGTGTACGCTTCAACTGCTAAAAATGAAGAACTGTCAGTTTATGCATATACTGGGACAATTTATTGATGGCGAAGTTAAGATTTGGTCTTGTTATGAGTACGTATTGGAAAGCTCCTAAGATGCTACGATAAAGAGACCCATCTGTCGTTGCTGAATCATCGTCAAGTTTAAGTGTAGCTGATGGACAAATTGGGGTGGTACACGGATTGCAATTTGCCATGTTAAATTTGATAAGTAAATCATGAATTTAGTGTTGCTGAGAGAGAAATATACCAGCATTGTTTGGTATTAGTTCAATGCTAAGAAAATATGAAGGAGGTCTCATGTTTTTCAGAGAGAATGTGATGGAAATAGCTGCAATGAATCGTTAAAGTTCGGTTGTTGAGTTATGCCCCCGCAAGATGAATGTCACGTCATCTTGTTCCAAAAAAAATTCAAACTTGTGCTGAGACAATGATTTGGTTAAGGCATTTGCAATCTGACCAAGGGTCGAAATGTGATAGACTTGTAAATGCTTCTGTTGCACCTGTTCCCAAATGAAGTGATAGTCTAAGGCAAGGTGTTTCATCCGGGAATGGAAAACGGGATTAGAGCACACATACGTAGCTCCTAAGTTATCACAGTAAATTGTTGACATATCTTGTGAGTGAACAAACAGTTCCGCGGTAGATTTCGAAGCCACATGACTTCAGCAACAGTATTGGCAACTGCGCGATATTCTGCTTCTATGGAGAAGGGAGCTACAGTATGTTAGCGTTTCGAACTCCATGAAATATGATTGTTACCAAAATAAATGACATAGGCAGACGTAGCGTTCTGGTGTCAGCATCCCCTCCTCAATCAGCATCATTGAATGCTTGCAGCCTGAAATGTTGCAATCAACGCAGTTGGAGACCATAGTCATGTGTATGTTTGAGATAACGAAGTGTACGCTTCAATTGCTGAAAATGAAGAATTGTTAGTTTATGCATATACTGGGGCAATTTATTGACGGCGAAGTTAAGATCTGGTCTTGTTATGAGTAGATATTGGAGAGCTCCTAAGATGCTGCGATAAAGAGACCCGTCTGTCGTTGCTAAACCATTATCAAGTTTAAGTGTAGCTGATGGACAAATTGGGGTGGTACACGGATTGCAATTTGCCATGTTAAATTTGATAAGTAAATCATGAATGTAGCATTGCTGAGAGAGAAATATACCAGAACTATTTGGTATTAGTTCAATGCCAAGAAAATATGAAGGAGGTTCCATGTTTTTCAGAGAGAATGTGCTGGAAATAGTTTCAATGAATCGTTAAAGTTTGGTTGTTGAGTTGCCAATTAGTAGTAAATCATCTACATACACCAAGAAGTACATGATTATACCACGACATTTGTATATAAACAGAGACGAATCACAAGTGCTGCTGATGAAACCATATCGAAGTAGAAATAGACGGAGTTCTTGCTAACAGGCTCGGGGAGCTTGTTTGAGGCCGTAAATGGCTTTATGTAATTTACAAACATGTGTTGGATTCTTCTTAATGACAAAGCCCAGTGGTTGTTGCATATAGACAATTTCAAATGATACGTAAGGGCCAAGATTTTTCCAATGCAAGAGACATAATGACTTTTATCGTCTAATGCTTCACTACAGGGGAGAAAGTTTCGGTGTAGTCGACCTCGGGGCATTGGCTGTAGCCTTTTGCTATGAATCGGGACTTATAACGAGCCACCTTTCCATTTGGAGTCCGTTTTATGCGAAAAATTCACATACACCCAATCACATTCTGAGCTTTTGTAGCAGGTACTAGAGTCTAGGTGCCATTACGTAAGAGAGCTTTACATTTCGAAAAGGCAGTGTTGGGACTTCGGAGCCCAACTTCATATTAGAAACGTGAGCTTAATCCTATGGAGATTCCCTGAACATCACTAATTCATCATCTTGCTCTGATGCCACAATTGATGGACGCCGTTATCGGGACCCAACTCTTAATCGGATATCATATAACTTGAGCGTATTATCCTTAAGATTATCACCAAAAACTTTAATTAAGTATCATCCCACAAGGGTGGAATATCACTATATACAAACGTCAAAACAAACTTATTACCTTAATGTTGGATCCTATCTCTAGATGTGGAATTCAACTCTTGCTGAAGGATCATAAGACTTTCATATCTTTACTGTGTCATACTCGTTAATAGATTACATACAAATAATCATCATCATTACATTTCAATAGCCTCAAACAAAAGGGTTTTACAAAGCTATAATGACCCTTCAAGCCACCTTACAGTATAACCCGAAAACACAAAATACAAAATAAGCAAATTCAGAGTGATGTCTTGCCTCTCTTTCATTCCGTCTCTTACTCATAACCTGGAGGTGGGGACAGGAGGGGGTGAGCTTAAAAGCTCGTGGGTAACAAGTTCATAATGAAGAATAAGCAAAATCTTTGAAATGTGTCACTTGTCATAGAAAATTCATAACGAATAACAAACAAAACTGTTCAAAAAGTTCATTTTTATAGAAAACTCTTATTGAATCATAAAGCACATGTTTCTTAAAATTCTTGTCTCGAAGTCAAAGTCACAACAACACAATTTATGCATTTTTTAACTTGTTCACAATTCATAAACACATAAGCATATCAGAAATGGTTTGGGTGGATCCAAAACAAAACGTACTATACATTTCCCCTAAGGGTCCTGTGTAGTCGTGAACAGATTGTACTAACGCAATCTCACATAATGATCTTGCATAGCTGTGAACTTATGGGAGTCCGCGAGGGAGCTTCATGCCACTAGCGGGCAGACGGGAGAAGCCTTTAACTTGGTCAACGTGCACGTGACATAACTTAGGGGACCATCACAAATCCACATAACACATATTTCATGATCTTATAGCTTGTTGCTCAAAATGGCACATTTCCTTGAAAACTTGGTTGTCATATACTTGACATATATCTTGAAAAATCATTCTTGAAAACATGATTTCATAAACATTCATCATTTCATAAATTACTTGTAAAGTCCTTTCCTTTTGAAAATCGTCACACAAATCATGTAGCAAACATATAGCAGATTTTATAAATCATTTATGAATAATAAATGCAGCACTTATGATGCAAATGAAACCAGTAAACTTCTTTCATTTCAATAGAAACAATAATAGCTCATTTATTCTAATTTAATCATGTACTCACCTTGATTTCCTTGCTTATAGGCTTGCTCAAACATGCCTCTTCTCTTATTCCTCTTATCTCCTTGATCCCTTGATTCTTCACCAAATGAAAAGATCTTTAGCTCAAATGGAAGTTCTTCTCTTCCTCTACTTGTTTCCTTTCTTGTTCATCTCCAAAATCCCTCTTGTAGGCTAGGGAAATTGAAACCCTAGCTTGTTTTCTCTTCTTACTCTCTTTCTCTTCTTCTCTTTGTACTTCTCTCTCTTTTTCATGATATTCTCTCTCTTTTCTCTAGAATTTTCATTCTTCTCTTCTCCTTACTTCCATTTAGTGTTTTTATTCCATTTATAGGCAAGACAACACTTCTTTTTTCAATTATGCCCTTAATTATTGAGAATTGTGCTATTTGCCCTTCTATTTATGTCTTATGTCTTTTACATATAAGTGTCTTGACAAAAACATCCCTGAACATTCTGACATAGTAGCTTTATTCTAGAAGACTCTTCGATAATGTCTTATGTTTCTAAGGACACCAAAATCATTCAATTTGGTTCAGTGATTCAAAAGATATACTTCAAAAATTTTGGGACTCCTCTTGTCCCAAACAATGTACCATGCACAACTTCTATCCAAAATTTGAACATCTTAGAAACTAAATTAGATTTCAATTTCTTCATACCATCTATAGCTCCATGCCTCTGGTTTACCCCAAATCAAAAATCATCCCATTTGGAATTCTATAGATCTAGATATACTCAAAATACTGGACTATGTTCAATAGAAAACACCAGTTCATACTATTTAAGAGTACACTCACAGTACCTGTCCCACGTTTTCCACTCAATCTTTATCTCTTCATTTCAGATGGCTATGATTTTTGGTAGAGATATATATCAATGTATTATGAATCCAATGGTTCAAGAATTAAGTCATTCGGGCATCTATAGAAGAAGTTATGGCTAAAAGAATCAAACATGGCTTGGTCCTCAATCATATCGAACCTATCTTGGGACAATTAGCGTAACGTTTTGTAGAAATTTCTGATTGATGTGTTCTTTGTATGGTTCGAAATAATCCTTCAAGATCTACAGCTCTCATGCAGACCTTGGAGAAAAATTCGATCATCTGAAGAGTCAAAAATAGAACAGAAGATATGACATCATTTTGAGATGAAGTGACGTCATTAGACAATACAAGGTTTGGAAAATTACCATAACTTCTCCTACAGATATCGGATTAGGGTGTTCTTTATATGGTTGAAAAGAAGGCTTCAAGAAATACAACTCTCATGAAGATCTTAGAAAACAATTCTATAATATAAAGGGTAAAATTTGGATCAGAATATGTTCTGGTCAAACTAAGACGAAACAGAAACTCAACTTAAGACAAATTGGAAAAATGGTCATAACGTTCTGTACAAAACTCGGATTCAAGTGTTTTTTGGATTAATAGAAATAAAACTTCAAGATCTACAACTCTCATAACACTACAACAGAAGCTTACATTTTGCGTCGTCTAATAGACGTCGTAGATTCTATTACGACGTCGCAGAAAACCATCTACGATGTCTAACAAAACGTCACAATAGACGTCGTAGATAGTGGGTAGGTAATGGGTTTCTCCGACGTCTGAGTGAAGACATCGTAGATAGATTAGTGATTTTGCGACATTGAAGAGAACGTCAGAAAAGTGGCGTATAATGCTCGACGTTTGGTTAAAACGTCAGGGATTGTGGAGTTTTAACGACGTTGTGTAGACGTCGGAGAAAATGGACATTCTCCGACGTTGATTAAGACGTCGGAGAAGTAGCATATAATTATCGACGTTTGGTTAAACGTCAGGGATTGTGTTAGTTTTAACGACATTGTTAAGACGTCGTGGCAAAAAAGACATTCAGCGACGTCTAATTCAGTAGACGTCGTGGATTGTCAAGTATTTATTAAATTATAATTAGTTTATAATAATTTAGGTTAATTTTGTTAATAATGTTTGAATATAAATTAGAAATTCATGATTTGTTTTAATTGATATGAATTTTGGAATATTTTATAATTTAATCAAATTTAATTATTAAAATTTAAATTTTAAATTTTGGGAAAAAATTGAATTGAATAAATTTGATTTTTTTAGGTTTTTATTTAAATATGTTTTAAATTTCCGAAAACATTTTTATTTAATTATTTGCTAATTTTAAATTTAACTAAATATTAAAATATTATTTATTTAATAATTATTAAATATTATTAATGAAATAAATTTGTTTAATAATGCAACAATATTTTGAATATATAATCAATAATTATTCATGTATAACAAGACTT
>JANSVB020000425.1:1780385-1791206 GCA_025504935.2 Erythroxylum haughtii | reverse complement strand
TCCTGCCGTGCGAGCGTGCTGGCAAGAGAAGCGATGGCACACAGGTCGGTCAGCTGGGATGGATTTTGAGGATGACTTAGTATAGACTTTTGTATCAGTTTCCTTTTTGAGTTTTGTTTAGGGGACTGATAGACTTGTCTATTCTTCTGATGGATGATTTGTATCGAGATTGATATTATGGTTTTTAAATTTAGTGATTTCGTTATATTGTGGTTTATTATTGTGATGCCATGTGGATTTTAGTCGGTTTGCTCGGTAGTGCACCTTTATCGTGGGTTACGTATCGGAGCGACCTTCGGGCGTCCCGATATGTACCCTACGGTAAGGGGGCGCTACAAGTTACATAATTAAATATTGGTCTATGTATATTTTAAGTTCATGTATAGCTTATTTATTTGGGTTCATTAATAGGCTCATGTACTTAGATATGAAGAGTCTTTTTTGTACTTATAAATACCCTTTTGCATTTGAACTAAATTATTCAAGTAAAATACAACCTCTTCTTCTAAACAATTCTCTTATCTCTAAACCTCCTCACTTCTTAACAAAGTGGTATCTGAGCCAAGTTCGTTGAGAAATGGCAAATAATGGTTGAGTATACTCACTTCAATTCCCTCGCCTCACAAAGAAAATTATGAAACATGGCATCTGCGCATGAGAGTCGTGCTTGGCTTATAAGATGCATGGGAGATTATAGAGAGAGATTTTATGCAACCTCAAAGTGAAGTAAATTTGTCTCAAAATGATAAAGATGTTTTGGCAAAGATCAAAAAGAAGGATCAACAAGCCCTCACCCTCATCCATCAATGTCTAGATGATTCAATGTTTGAGAAAGTGATCGATGCAACCACTTCAAAGGAAGCATGGGAGATTTTGCAAAGTTCCTTTTAAGGAATTGATAAGGTAAAAAAGATTCGACTCCAATCATTGCGAGGTGATTTTGAATCTTTACACCTGATAGAATCCGAATTAATCTAAGATTATTGTTCATGAGTGAAGGCCATTGTGAATCAAATGAAAAGATATGAAGATCAAGTTGAAGATGTTCGAGTAGTAGAGAAGATTCTTCGTTCCTTGAACCCAAAGTTTGATTTTGTGGTTTGTCATTAAGGAGTCTAAAGATCTAGACTCTTACTTGAACAACTAGAGGGCTCTTTACAAGTTCACAAAGACAAGATCAAGAAGAGGCAAGAAGAACCTTTAGAGCAAGCACTTAAAGCAAGGGTTGTGTTAAAAGATGATGATGGAGAAAGCAATCAAAGAGGAAGAGGACAAGGACGTGGTCGAGGATATGGTCGTAGTCGTGGTTGTGGTTGAGATTGAGGACGAAGTTATAGAGGAAGAGGTAAAGGAGATTATAACAACGCCAACAATGATAGAAACAATGAATCATACAAAGGCCAAGGAAAATCAAGAGGAAGAGGAAAAGGAGGTTACAATTTTAAACAAAATGAGAGGAGGTATGATAAGTCTAATGTTGAATGCTACAATTGCCATAAATTTGGGCATTTTTCTTGGGAATTTTATGCTACGCCTAATCAAGTTGGGGAGCAAGTTAATATTATTAATAACAAGCAAGGAGACAAAGAGTCCACTTTATTGCTAGCAATTAAAGATAATACAAGTAAGGGTGACAATACATGGTTTTTAGATAATGGAGCAAGCAATAACATGTGTGGAGATAAAGGAAATTTTGTGGAACTTAATGAAAAGGTAAAAAGCAACGTTTCTTTTGGAGATTCGTCAAAGATTCAAATTCGTGGAAAAGGTACCATTATAATTTCTTCAAGAGATGAAAGCCATAGATTTATTAATGATGTCCATTATGTTCCTAAATTGAAATGTAATATTTTAAGATTGGGGAAACTTCTTAAAAAATGATATGAAATCCACATGAAAGATTGTTGTCTTAGTGATCAACATACTCAATTGATTGCTAAGGTGTTTATGGCGAAGAAAATATCAAGACAATCGAAGCAACATGTTTAAAGGTGGATGTGAAAGATGAAGCATGGCATTGGCATATGAGATTTGGACACTTGAATTTTGGCGCACTCAATGTGTTGGGAGATAAATACATGGTGAAAGGAATATCCTCCGTCAACTACCCACATCATTTATGTGATGCATGTTTACTTGGCAAGCATTCAAGAAGGAGTTTTCCAAAAAGAAGCGATGGCAAGAGCAACTGCACTACTTCAACTTATTCATACTAACGTGTGTGGACCAATCAAACCATTATCAATGGGTAAAAGTAGATACTTCCTACTTTTCATTGGTGATTATGGTAGAAAAACATGGGTTTATTTCTTAAAGCAAAAATCAGAAGCATTTGAAGCATTTAAGAAGTTCAAGGAACTTGTGGAGAATGAAAGTGGCTATAAAATTAAAGCCCTAAGGTCCGATAAAGGAGGCGAGTTCACATCTAAGGAGTTTCTTGATTTATATGAAATATATGGAATCCATCGTCCGTTAACAGCCCTAAGATCGCCTAACAAAATGGAGTAGCTGAAAGGAAGAATAGAACAATTCTTAACATGGCTCGACGTATGTTGAAGGCCAAAAATATGCCTAAAGAATTTTAGGCCGAAGCTATTTTTTGTGCAATTTATTTGTCAAATCGGTCTCTAATGAGAAATGTCAAAGATCAAACTCCGCAACAAGCATGGAATAGAATAAAGCCTAGCGTTACTCATCTAAGAGTTTTTGGAAGCATAGCATATGCTCATACGCCGCAACAAGAAAGATCCAAGCTCGATGATCGAAGTGTTAAGCATGTATTCATTGGCTATGACCAAAATTTCAAAGGCTACTGATTGTACAATCCAAGCAATGGAATATTGTGAGCAGAGATGTCGAATTTAATGAAGAAGCAATATGGGATTGGGAGATACAAGAAGAATGCACTTACGATTTTTTTCCCATACTTTAAAGATGAAGAGCAAAAAACCATAATAAATATTCAAGAGACAACTCCACCTGCTTCTCCAATTACACCTCATTCTTTTTCGTCCATGCATGGAGAAAGTTCAACTCATGAAGCACGAAAAATAAGGAGTATTTATGATATCTATGAACAAACAAAAGAAATCAATGATGTTGATGTAAGTAATTTCTTTTGTCTTATTGTACGCTCGAGAATGTTGTTTATATGATAAACATAGTCCCTTCAAAAGCAGTTGATGTTACTCCATATGAGATGTAGACTAACAAAAAACCATATTTTTTCATATAAAAAGTTTGGGGTTATCCAGCTTACGTAAAATGGATTCAATCAAATAAGCTTAAAGCAAAATCTGATAAATTTCTGTTTGTAAGATATCTTAAAGAAAGAATTGGATATCAATTCTACAATGCTTTAGAGTAAAAGGTGTTTGCCTCAAAGCATGTTGTCTTTTTAGAGAAAGAATTTCTTCTAAAAGAAGACAGTAGGAGCAAAGTTGAACTTGTTAAAGTTCATGAAGCTCAAAAAGATGCAGATCAACTATCTGAACCTGAGATTGTTGTTCATACAGATGAGACAATAGTTAAAACTTTTCACACACAAAATGTTTTTAGGTCAAGTAGGATACGTAATGTTGCAAAAAGATATGGATTTCCCGTAAGTGAAAATAATGACATATTTCTCATTGAGGATGATGAGCCTATAATCTATGAAGAGGATTTGAAAAGTTCAAAATATGAAAAATGGCTTCAGGCTATGAAGTCCGAAATGAATTCCATATTTGAAAACCAAGTATGGACTTTAGTTGACCCAATTGAAGGGCTAAAACCCATAAGGTGCAAGTGGATTTTCAAGAAGAAAATCAACGTGGATGGTAATGTGATTACCTATAATGTAAGGCTGGTTACTAAAGGTTATCATTAAAGACAAGGAGTTGACTATGATGAGACATTTAGCCCCATAGTCATGCTTAAATCCATTAGAGTACTCCTAGCCATTGCTACTCATTTTGATTATGAGATATGGAAAATAGATGTGAAGATGACTTTCCTGAATGCAAACCTAGCTGAGGATATATATATGAAATAACCTAAGAGTTTCATATCCAAAGACAACAAAAAGGCATGCAAACTTAAAAATCCATTTATAGATTAAAGTAAGCATTTAGGAGTTGGAACATTTGATTTGATGCGACAATTAAAGAGTTTAGTTTCTCACAAAATCCGGATGAACCTTGTGTGTACAATAAGGTTAGTGGGAGTGTTATCATATTCCTTGTGTTATATGTGGATGACATATTACTAATAGGAAATGATATCTCAAGTTTGCAATCTGTCAAAATTTGGTTATCATAGAATTTCTCCATGAAAAACCTTGGAGAAGCAACTTATATATTGGGAATAAAGATCTATAGAGATAGATTAAGGAAGTTGCTAGGTCTTTCATAGTCTACATACATAGATAAAGTGTTAAAGAGGTTTAATATGGAGCAGCCCAAGAGAGGGTTTCTTCCCATAACTCATAGGATAAAACTCTCAAAATCTAGGATAAGACTCCCGAAATCTATATGTCCCATGACACAAGATGAGAGGACTTGCATGAGTTTAATCTCGTATGCTTCGACTATAGGATCAATTATGTATGCTATGTTATGTACAACACCCTATATATCATATGCTCTAAGTGTTACAAGCAAATATCAATTGGATCCTTGTGAGTGTCACTAGATGGTTATCAAGAATATCCTAAAGTACTTGAGAAGCACAAAGGATGTATTCTTGGTATATGGAGATGGAGATCTCGTAGTGAGCGGGCATACAGATGCCAGCTTTCAATCTGACTAGGATGATCTAAATCCCAATCACGTTATGTTTTCGCACTGAATGGTGGAGCAATCAGTTGGAAGAGTTCCAAATAAGAGACGACTACAGATTTAACAACCGAGTCAGAGTACATTGCAGTTATAGAAGTGGCGAAAGAAGTTGTTTAAACCAAGAAGTTCATTATGGAACTTGGAGTGGTTCTGAGCATTGTAGACTCAATACTGTTGTATTGTGACAACAATGGGGCTATTGCTCAAGCCAAAGAACCAAGGAACTAAAGTCTCATCAGAAATCCAAGCATATACTTAGGAGATATCGCCTGATCAAGGAGATCATTGATAGAGGTTATGTGAAGATAGAGAGAGTGCCCACATATCAGAATATCACTGATCCTTTGACTAAGTCACTTCCTCAAATGAGATTTGATTCTAGTGTACTCACTTATGGTATTAGATATAAAGGCGATTGACTTTAATGCAAGTGGGAGATTATTATAGTAGTGTTCTAAAGGCAATCACCTTTAACACTTTTGTCTAAACTTTATTTTTATTAATAAAACAAAAGGCAATTTTCATTAATTTAAAGTTCATTTATTTATAAATTAATGTTGTTATTAAATCAAATTCATAAGGTCTATGATATAAAACATAGCATGAAGGAAATCATGATGAGATCATGATAATGAGATTCCTATCATGTGCAATTATGTTAGTATATAAATTATCCATAGTCATAGGATTAATAAGACAGGACATTGTTAATTTGGATAGACTAGCACATGTTATAATCTTTGATTTGATCAAGCAGTCGATCTCATAAATTGTAAACATGAGATGTTTAGAGTTAACATATGGATGCTTACTAGAGTAGTGAGTACATCGGATGACTTGGTATGAGATTATCATATGGGTGATCTATCAAATGTTAGTGATTAATCTCATCATAGCAATGGTGCAGATATCCTTAGAATTAAGGTGCTCAAGGATATTTTGGATACTAATCATGTGCTTTGACAACATTCCTTGTTGCCTCAAGATGAGGTCACCCATAGGGTAGTGATTTGGTACAACTATTAATATTTGAAGGTAATTGGGTAGCCAATAAAGGATTCACCACTCCTGATAAAAGGAGATGATACCCACAACCTTTTATCAGGGTCATTACTTTGGAGTCTCTGGCCAGAGCAATTATGTGTTATGAAGAGAGTCTTTCATGATACATAGAGTAATAAGATCCCCAGGATAAGAACTAGCATCACTTGGACTATATATAACATAGTCAGTCTAGTGAGAGTTGACACATAGCCCATACTCTTAACTAATATGGTGAAGGGACGAATTGCACGGTAATTAACTATGGAAAGATTTGTAAGTTGAATAATTAACTATCAATGAGTTCGAGTGTTAATCCACTTACATTCCAACAAATTGACATCATGAAACCCTTCATGATTTGCTCAGATTAAGAGTTAATTCAAGTGACCAAAATTACTGGGAACCTCAGGGTCACACGTATAAAAGATTGGATGAAAGACAAAGTGTGTATAGCTGTCAATTAGGTAATTGCACGATCGTGACCGACTTAATGATAGGTGGTACATAAATGAGTTCTTCACTTATATACACACGAATTTTAACCATAGAACACACTCAATAGAGAGACTAAGGGTCTAGAAGAGTTCTAGAAGATGAGAGGAGTGATCTTGAGATTTATTCATGCAATCTTAAGCAATTGTTGCATGACATTAATTGGTTAAAACTTGGTCTTGATCTAACTCTCACTAGAGCATCTACTTGAACTCATCTTATTTGGTGCTCTAACCACCCTTACACACTGATTTTTCTTCATTTTTGTGTGCTCTGTAGAGGTTAAAGAAGGTGTTTGGTGTTTGCTATAACCCAAACAAGGAGAAGATTTACGAAAGGGGGAGTATTTGCAAGGTATATATGCTATAATTTCATGTTCTTATAATTTGTTTATATGTGCACATAGATTCTGGATTTTCTGGGGATGTCATGGGGTTGGAATTTTGATTCTAACACTTCTGCTGCCTTGCCATGTATATGATGCGTGGATCCATAGCTCCCCAACATTGAATGCCATAAGTAAATAACTTAATAAGTTTGAAATTTTCTTTGAAGAACCAAAGAGAAAAACTCTTGTAATTATAGTAATAATCTAAGATGGTGTAACTAAAAAGAAATAATCCTCAAATACTAAAACATAAAACCATATTTTCTAAGATTATATAAAAAAAGGTTTTAATTGGTCACGATTTGGTTCACAATCGTGTGCTAGGCTATATTGACTATAGACATTTCATCTCAATTGAGCAAGGCTTAAGATATGCCTGTGTCTAAAGACCATTGATCCTTTTATATCTCTGGGGAGTTATGCACAGTCTAAGATATGTTTATAAATAGAGATCATGAATCTTATTGTAACTTTATAAACTAATCCACAAATGCATATAACTTGAGACAATGGATTTATTTGTAAATTTTAAAAATGGATATACTGTAAGCTAAGCATATGTTGGAGACAGTGTCTCACCATTGAGTTATAGAACAAGTTACACAAGCTGATAAATATATGTGTTACATGTAATGTTTACATCTAAGTCTTATCCAAACTTAACCCGAACTAAGCTAACCAATGCTCGCCCTTCAATTTAGCTTGATTTCACATATGTAACCACTTATCTCACCACTCTATTAAACACATCTTGAATCCTTTTATTCCTTATTCATAATTTCTCCACTTGGCAAACTCAAATGACTAAAGGCAACTTAGTTACCAATTTTTCCTTCTTTTTTAAGAAATATTCATCCTCAAATCATCACTTTCATCAAAAGGAGTTAAGATAGAAACATTAAAAGTGCTCTTATTGTACTCACTTAGAAGATCTAACTTAAAAGTATAGTTACTATTCTACTTTAAAACTTGAAATAAAGCTTCTTATCTTAGTTAACATTATATCTTGTTCGATCTAAGAACCTCTCTTTTCTAATGTGCATGTACACCTAATCACCTAGGTTAAACATAATTTTCTCTCCTTTTGTTATTTCGATGTATGTTCTTCATTTTTCATTTCAATGAGTCATCGAACATTTTCATGCACTTATTTCACCATTTAATATTTCTTTTTACCATCCAAGCTATTCCTCTTATGAATAAGTAAAGGTACCATCAAAGCTATTCCTCATATTCTTGAAACTACTCCTTTTTTCCTTTATTCTTTTCAATTACAAGAACCTATGCAATTGATTTTCAACACTAAACATATCAGGATAATTATAATAAGTCTTAATTTTTCCTAAATTAATTAGTTCAAACCCAGCATCCAAACCTAAACTTACCATCTATTGATGGGGTATGATAGCATTCTATGTCAAATAAATGATAACAATAACCTTAGTAAAAAAGACTAAACCCTAAATTAAATAATCAAGATAACTGTAATTATCCAACTTAGTTTTCTTGTTTATCAAAAGTTAAATATGCAAATTTATAAATAACCTATTTGCTACTTGTACCAATCCTTCATGATAATTACAAATCATTTATAGCGATAGAATAATCAATATTAAATTAATTTGTCAGATTAATCATTATCAATTATTCATCAAATATAAGAACTCAAAACAAGAAATTCTTGAATTAAAACATGAATAAAATTTTAGAACAGAACCTCACAAGGTTATAACTAAAGTTTCAAATCCCGTTGAATCAAAATAATTAAGTTTAGCCACACATGGCTTTTGTTCCAACACCAAAGATAGAATAATGATGAAGAATTAAGAGAAAAGTAAGAAGAGAATGATTGATTGTCTTAGAGAAGTGGAGATCGTCGCTTTTTAATGTTTTCCTACTTTAAACTTAATATAATCCTATCTTGTAAAGATGTCCATCTAAGATAAATTCTAATTCCTACATAAAAGGGATAGAAAGAAGTTTCCTAATTAAACTCTAAACTTTTCAAGTAAATCTGCCATTAAGCGTGACCTCGCCTTATCCACTGCAATAAGTTGTCCACTTTATCCAAAATTTGTGATTTCAATCTCCACTTTTCATCTCCTAAAACAAAAAAAAACATTAATTTTTCTATTTAAGCACCAAAATATATTCAAAATAAAAGAGATAATTTCAATTAATTTAACAAGATAACATCTTATTAGATTCTCCCATACCAGACTCATGTTTATCCTCAAGCATACATCAATTCACTATATCAATCATTCTCATAATAACTTCTTATCTCTTTTTATGTTATCTAAAAATATTCAAAAGCTAATTTCGATTAAAGGTTTAAGATAAAATAACAATCGAGAGAATAGACATTTATAGAATACATTGCTAGAAGTAAAATATAGCATCTCGTCAATTTCTTCAAAAATCAAATGAAACAAGACTTTACACATTTCATGGATCTCACTCTATATACTTAATGTGTTTAGGTTCATTAAGCTCTCAAATGTGAATTATTTCCATAAGTTTGCTGATAAATCATATATCCATCACTTAATAAAAATAAACTTAATGCATAAATCAAAGGGATTTTAAAAAAGTTATAATATGGCTTAGGTAAGGTATGACGAAAAAAGGTTTTTAGGATAAGTTAATTGAAGGAAATCATTCGAACTTATCCACACAAGTTTCAACTTAAATCAATTCAAAATTAACTTTATTCAAGTAGAATCCTTTTCAATCTCCTCTCTCTTTTTTTTAAAACTTTTTTTTAATCTTTATTTGTTTTTTTAACAAGACATCAAAGAGGAAATTTCTTTTCTCCCCCTGTCTATAAAAAATAAAAGTTTAAAATAACATAACTTAAATAAATTAATTTACTTTTTATGGAAATAATCAAAATCTTATGCAAATAATTGTTAAATAATTCCTTCAAATTTGGGGTTCAAAATCATTAAGACATCAAGAAGAAGGGTAAAAGTGACTTGTAATAAGGGTACTATGAAAGAAAAGAAAGGATAAGCCTCAAATTAGTTTTCTAGGAATAAAAAGCAAAATAGGTTTATTTAGGTCTAAAATGATTACCCTTAGTGTCCTTATCATCTTTATAAGGACAGGGAATCCATAAGCCGTAGATAGAGTCAACTTTGGTTGTGTACTACCAGAATAAAGCAGAAGCATGGAGAAGGGAAAGGTAGGCCGCAACAGTTAAAACGTGGGTTTGGTTGGTACAACAAATCGCTCACTCATTATCCTTTAACAAAATATCAACAAAAAGGGCACAATTGTATTTTCAAATATTAAATTTTTGTTGATAGAACAAAACACTAGTGTATGGTAACTTTTTCATTTTCGGCTGATCAGCTAATACCCAAACAACTTCAATAGCATTTTGACATATCAAACAACTAAATATAATCAATAAAAAAATGGCGGATCAGCCATTAACCAAACGAAACCTAAATGCATCCCTTTATGAGAATAACATCTAAAAATTAGATTATCACTTCAAATGTGGGTGGTTTGAGCATTCCATTTGTGTTTTGTCGTGGATTTTCCTTTTTGCCAAAGCTCCATAGAAAAGTCTAATTAAGAAGTTATCTGTATCTCTAATTTCATTTTGCATTTTAACTTTACTAAAATGGTATTCATTGCACTCAACACAATGAAAATAGTATACAAAATTAGTGCTAGAAATGAAGACGAGCATTTGTTTAGATTATTTAAACATTATATGAAACATTAATATGATATAGGCTAAGTTGTTGGCCATTTATTAGGAACCCACAAAAAGTTAATTTCATTCGGATTTAAGTCACTACTAATACCTTTTTTAAAAACGTTGAGGTGTTACGTGATATCATATATAACGACAAGGGCTTTACTTAAAGTGCAACTCAAAGCTTTAAGAAACTTTAGTGTTTTAAGAAATGTTAGAATTAAATTAACAATCAAAAACATAATCACAAAGATTATGTTACATCCAGGATCGATTGTATATGCATAGTGTTCGTGAACCGCAAGTGCACGGTTGTCGAAGTGAGTAATAAATCGGTAAGAACCGAGTCGTGTCCACAGGGATTATGC
>JANSVB020000425.1:1620297-1630880 GCA_025504935.2 Erythroxylum haughtii | reverse complement strand
CACAACACATAAACTAACATACTCATTTAAATTCAATTTATATTTCTAAATTCCATTTAAAAGTTGGGGTCCAACATCTGTGATGCCTCTATCAAAGTTCGTCGCAGCCAACTTTCCTCTCCGCGACCAACTCTTGTTTTGGGCGAATTTTTCCCCTCTAGAAAAGTCGCGGCGAACTTTCCAACACCAAGTATACTTGGGTATTTTGGGCATAAATTTTTATGTAGATGTTCAAATGAGATGAGTTTTGATTTGGTATAAACTAGAGACTTAGGGATACAAATTGTATGAAGGAATCAAGTCTAAATTAAGTCTTTAAGAATCTCAATTTTTGGATGGAATTCGGGCATAGATTTTTGTTTCAACATGAGAAATGGTCCGAAATTGTTTAGGTATAACTTTCCAATTTCTAAACCAAATTGAATGGAATTTTAGTTATTAGAACTCAAGTGGGGCAAGAGAGGCAAGAGGAGAAAGAGAAAAGAGATTCCTAAGCAAGTTTATAAGCAAGGAATTCAAGGTAGGTACATATTTATAATAGAGTAAATAAGTCACTCATTGTTTTCTTTAAATCAAGGAAGCTTAATATATTCAATTGCATCATAGATGTTGCATTATTTGCTTCTTGATTGCATTGTGAAATTGTTATATGTTTACATGAAATGTGTTAATGACTGACGAAAAGACTTTGAACAGGATTTCTCTTTGAAAAGACATGTTTATTAGATCATGTTTTCAAAAATAGTTTCCAAAATATATCAAGTATATGAAAAGCAAGTTTTCAAGAAAAAGTGCCATTTTGGGAAATAAGTTTATAATTTATGAAATATGTGTTATGTGGGATTGTGGTAGTCCCTCAAGAATGTCACGTACAGGTTGACCAAGTTAAGGCTTCTCCCGCCTGCCCGCTAGTGACACGGAGCTCCTCATGGACTCCTTCAAATTTACGACTACACAGGACCACTATGTGAAAATGTGTAGTACGTCATGTTTATGGATCTACCCAAATCATTCTGGTGTGCTTATGTGCTTATGATCTGTTGACAAGTTTGATGCATACATGATTTAAAATTTCTCATGAATTGTTTGATAAATTGAGGATTTTGAGGAATAAGTGTTTGATGATATTTGCATATGAAATTACTTTGGTTTCAAAAATGCATAATGGCAATGAGTTTTTGAAAATGGTTTTTTTTTGCGTGTTTCTTGATTATAAATCTGTTACTCACAAGCATTAGCTCACCCCCTTATCCATCCTATCTTTAGGTGAAGAGCAAGAGATCGAGTAGGTCAAGAGTACGGCATCACTCTGATTAGGCTTATTTTGTGTTTGAAGTTATTTTTGCAAAATAAGGCTTTAGTTGCATTTCAAGAAATTCTACTTTTGCAAATGATGTATTTTGGTTTATGTTGTAATATGGCTTGAAATGCCCATTAAAGCTTTGTAAAACTCTCACTTTTGATATTAATGAAATACATGTTTGGATTTGTTTATAAATTCTCATGTTTTTGCAAAGCATTTGGATTTTGGAACTTGCACATGTTCATATATAAGCTCATCTTGTTTTGGGGTTTGAATTGTTGAAGATGGTTGAAAGAATTTATGATTTGCATTTAGTATGATAGGAAATTTTGGGTTGTGGGCCTAGCTTCAAGGGTTTTTCACTTATTTTCATTGGTGTGGGAAGTTCGCCATGGCGAAAACACAATTGCAGGCTCACCGCGGCGTAAAATTCCTGAGAGGTCTCAGAATTTTCTTGCATGTGTTCACTGCGGCGACACCCGCCTATGCTTCTAAGGGAGTTTTCTTCTAAAATTTTCAACCTCTAAGCCTCCTCCACGCCCAAGCTTCATGGTCCCATGTCCGATGTTGGGCTCCGAAAACGAGGTCCAACAATAGTGATACTCAAAGCCATTAAATAGTATCTTTACTGAAAATCATGTTACATATATTATGAAACACCTATGGGCTAAATGCATAATATATGTAACTAGACTTCCACATAAAAGCAATCAAAGTATAAACCATCAACTCTTATGATACTACTACCTGTGGGCGAATAGATCAGTCAAGCAACAACTTTCCTTTATCTAATGCCTTTATGCACATCTCAAAATCTCATGTAAGACCAACACCTGTGCATAGACCAAACATGAGACTAGAGACATCCCCTAATGTGTAAGCATAACAATTCAAAATATTGACTCAAAAGGCCACTGTGATGACTATATCCTCATCAACACTCAAAAAGTCCACAAACACAAGGGATACATCTTTTTGTTATCCTCACATTCTTTATGGGCATATAGTATGTGATAATGCAACATCAATAACAGCAAAAATCCGAATGCACAATCTCATTGTCACACACTCGTGCTAAAAACATTATCTGAAAATTTCATTTGAGACTTTCACAAAGGAAAAATCTTAGTAGAGTGACTATTGTGCATCATCGGACACTAAACTGCCAAACACAATAACCTCATGTATATCCCTTATGGTAAGTTCATTGCACAAAAATTCACTCAAAAATAGCTTTAGAATGTCTTAATTTCTTTTTCGAGTAATTATCATGCGATCTCAAACACTGAACATGAGACCTGAGATATGAAAAATTGACTCCATGTAATGTTCGAAGCATGAAAATTCACCCAAAATCGGATTCAGAACGCCTTAATTTTTTCCTGAAATTAAACTTTAATTTATTACTAATATAATAAATCCAAAAAATGAAAAATTTGCTTTATGAATTTTCCGGATCTGAAAATTGACTCAAAATACCCTAAGGCACCCTTAGGAAAATCTGAATTTTTTTTTGTTTTTTAAATTACTGTAGCTGCTGATGTCAGCATGGCGTTAGTGCACTATACGTTATCCGCTGACGTCAACTGTGAGTGATCACATATGCTACCCAATGACGTGCCTCAACAATGAACGGGACGTGCTACCCACACCCGTCTCCGATGATAACTTATTTGGATCAAATTACGTAATTACGTAACTTAATCAATAAGTTATTAAAAATCTTAAAATACAGTTAACAATTGTCCAATTTTATAGGATAAGACAAAATTATCGAACATGCCAACCATTACCCATAGCAGTTTTCAATTCTCAGATATCATATTATAAATAGGCTTGAATTTTAGAACCAGCTTTTACATGAAGCTTTAACCATTTCACTCCCAATTCAAAAGAGAATCAGAAAGACAACTAAATCAGTTTGCCTTTTCCTTTTTTTTTTGGTCCGACCGTCAAGGATGTTTTAGACTAAACTTTTTTAGGCTGTCATTAGTAAATAGGAGATCAATTCAAGAGACCACTCATACTCTTAATCTTTAGACAACCAAAGTTGAAAGTTCACCAGTTGAACACCAATTAAAGTTAAGACTAGAAACTATACAACCTACCTACCCAAACGCATGCAAATCGAAGCTTCTTTTCCAAGTCTAGCTCCTTTTTTTTTGCAAATCTCCATAATTCTTTTGTCCGCTTTGCTGGAAAAGGAGAAAAAGAAATAATTGGTGCCTTTAAAGGATTTGAAGTTTAGGCAAAAGATAAAGAAATTTATTCTTACAAATGACAACTAAAAACAAAACAACATGGATGTCCTAATAAAAGTATTGTCGAACTGCTTTGAACCCTGTTCAAGAAGCGCAGTCAAAGATGATGGGCTCCGAAAGTTTTGCCAACGGAGACTTTTTCGAACTCACTTTCCCCCTTTTATTTTTCCAGATATTATATGGTAGCATCCACGTCACTTCTACAATTTCAAATGCTCACTAAAGGTACAAGTCATCAATTATTGTTAATGCACTTATTAGTTAACCATTTTCATCTCCTCGGCTTATTTCGGTGCGTGGGCTCATTTTGTCTCTAGGCTTATTTGACCATAAAATCCCATATCAAACTAAAAAAAAAAGAAGATCCACGAGTGCTCTAGTAAAATGGTTGGGGCTCCTCCTCCCTTAACTAAGGTCTCCGTTTCGAGTTTTGGATATGGAGTCGCACTAGTGAGGGAGAGCTTTGCTGCCTATATGGTCCTACCCGACTTGAATCCGGATTAGTCGACTGTTCATGTGGCGTCGGATATCGGACGGTTTACACGAAAAAAAAGTGAAAAAAGGGGATTGATTCTTTTTCTTAAATTCAATCTATAATAAAAATTTTAAGTCGTAAATTCGTTTTTTAAAATTTTAAAATTAAAATTTAATTACCGATTGACTCTTAAATTTTAAATTAATCTATGAATTAATTTATATAAGTGTAGTTAGAACCCTCTGACAAGGTGATTAGGAAAAAAAGTAAACGGCCAAATCTAAGTGAAGGCGATTCTTTCTACTGTGGAGATAGGTTGATGGTCTTGATAAGAGTGATCAGGAGTTGGGCATTTGTTTCACAAAATTTTATCAACATGATTTTGTTTCTCAAATATTTTGATAGAGATAAGATAGGCAACTAATTTTTGTGGTGAGTGTACCATTAATGATATCAAATGTTAATTTACTTCTAAACTATTTGATTACTACTAATTTTAGTGATTAAGGCATCATTTATGTAATACGTTTAACTGTAGGACTTTAAATGTTTATTATAACAGCATAACTACGAGTTATGATGATCTTATAATTTTATATTCCAAGTCTGTCATTTATATAAGAATTTTTTATTTGTATTCTAATGATTAAATGAAGTATACATATTCATATGCATTTTTAATATTTATTAAATTGGTCTATTGATTCAAACTTAATATTTTATTTTTTATTTATCTAATCACACAATAAGGCATCAAATATAAGAAAAAGAATAATTATTTAATATTTTTAGGAGTTAGGATTGAATCTTTAGTTTTAAACTAAAATCAAGATTTTATTATCAGAAATAAAAAAGGACATGCCATATTGTTTTGAAGAATTACATAAATCAATTTAACATGTATTATTTATGATTTTTACATATTCAAGAAAAGGTTTCTTGGAAGCAGAGAAATAATTATTTTAATAAAGGACTGATTTTATTGAAAATCGCTTAAGTTAATTATATTATATTTGATTAATAATTAAAGAAAGTGTTGTCTCTTGTCTGGCCAACCAAAAACTTAATATTGGGTTGAACGTGGCATTTAAATATATAGATTTTCATTTGAAAAATCGAAACATTATGAGTCATAAATGTGGACTTCATATAGATTTTAGATCAACAGCGCGCATGAGAATGGACGGCAGCACATATTATTGGCGAGTTGCTAATTTGCTATTGACGCTGACTGGTAGGCGTCGATGAATGTTAGTACTTTGTAGTGGCTGGCGACTGTTAATTTTCTAAAGGTTAAAGGTAACCTAATCTTGAATAAGTCTTGTTTCACTATTGAATTAACTTAATTTAAAGATAGAATAAGTGAAAGTTATTTTATTCCAAACTTAATGATAAGTATTATTTGACTACAAGGTTAACTTAATCTAAGCCTAGAATAAGTATTATCTTATTAGAAGGTTAACGAAATCTAAATATAGAATAAGTGGAAATTGATAATTAAACTGAAAGTGATCTAGAGTTGAAATAAGAATTATTTGGTGCATAAATTATAATATTCTAAACATAGAATAAGAAGTATTTGACTCTTGAAATAATATATTTAAAATTTAGATCAAATTTATTTAGATCTCACATGAAGAATAATCCAATTTGAAACAAGTTTGCAATTAGGATTTATTAATTTTAGTTTTTATAACTATAACCAAATTTAAATTTAAAATGGTCTTAAATTATAAACTAATTCTAAAATTTTGTTCATTATATTTCGTAATTATATTAAAATTAATAATTCCTAATTGAAATTAAAATAAATCATAATAAAAATTTTGATTAGTTCAATAATAAAGTTACTACAAATAAGTGAATGGCTATAATTTTATATGTTAATGCTTAAGAACATGAGTTTATTATTGTGTTAGTCAAATAATTTGTTCATTGTATATATAATCTCTAAGTTTTATGAGTTAACAAAACTCTCATTATTGAAAATTTATTTTAAGGAAAATACCTCATACAAGGAGGAGATTTAGACTTCTATATATTCTGGCATAGTGAGACCTGTCACTATCATGTTGGGAAGGTTACTCCATTTACAACTATTGTCCATAAAAGATTTAAGACAATATGTTAATTACATTAATAATATAATTTAAAAATTATATTTTGAATGTTGTTTGGCAATCACAAATGTTTAAAGTAAATTACACAAGCTTACTATTAACACCTTCGAAACCAAGGGGTAAACTATTAAAAATGCTTTGGAATTAGGAATCACCTAATATGAAATCATATGGGCTGGTGTGGTTGTATTTGCCAGAAAACATAAGAAGAGAATTGATCAAGAATGTATGCCCTGTAGGCTTCTTTATCAAGATAATTAGAGCCATTGCATATTGTATTTCGAGAGCTTTACCATGTATAATGGTTAAGTCTATTTCACAAAGAGTTTATTATATTTAAGTCATATATTTGATTTGTGTAGAGATTATCTAATTCATATGTTATATGTATAATAAGTGACTATTTATCTTTAGCTAAATGTACATATCTTTGTATTAATATTCTATTTATTGTATTGAAATATGATGAGTTAACTTTAAGGTCATTTATTTTACACTTATTTGTATACAAAAAACTTATTATTTTCTCATCCCATTATTCGTGTTACATATATTGTATTTACAATTAAACTTTGTATCATAATTGATATTTAGTTGTTATATAAGTGTTGATTGAGAATTTTTATGATCTTTTAATTTCATAAGCATTTGAAAAATAATTATTGATCCTGTGTATATCAAAATGTGTATATTTATATGACTTAAATATAAATTATATTAATATGTATGCACATTATTGTCTCTCTTAATGTAAAAACTTGGTGTTTCAAATATGACTAATATGTCGAAGAATATTATTGCTAAACTCAAGAAGGGTGAAAATTGAATGTTCAAAATTATGAGATTTAGAATATGAAATTTCAATATATATTGGAAGTTCAAGAGGCTTTAAAACCAATAAACATAGTCCTGAATATTCTTGAGGAAAGAAATAGAATCCAACAAAAAAGAGATCTTGAAGTGTATGAGATATGAAGAAGAATAATGCATCAACCTATATTATACTCTTGAGCAGTAAGAATAATAACATTATATATAGGTTTAATTAAAAAGAATAAGATTACTATGGACAAGTGATTTACTTCGGCTACTTAATAAGATTACTATCAAGTTTAACATGTAATAAAGATCAACTTGGGCACATTACAAAAAGAGTTTAAGCATATATTAAATAAGATAAGTAAGCTATGAGATTTTAATCATAAGTTATCTAATAAACAACAAATGCAAGCAATTATTTGTTCTTTTTATCTAAGTTAGGAGCATATGAAAATTCATTTGATTAATAATGAGAACATTAAGATGATAAATGATGTTATGAGACATCTTATATTAGAAGAAGGAAATCTTAAAGCTTTTGAGCTGACCTTTAATATAGATGCATCTAGTTCTGACTTATATGGAGTTATAAATAAAAAGTGTAAGCATCATAGTGGATACAAGAGGAAAAAAAGTAAGAAAAATATCGATAATGCTTAGTACTTTAGGAAGGCCAAGTGGAACCAACATGGTAAATGAAAACATGCTTTAAAGAAGAAAAATATGAAGAGTATGAAATGCTATAATTATGGCAATAAGGGTCATTTCGCTTATGATTGTAGCTGTTGGGTTTTGATCTTGCATCATATGCATAAAAAATAGAAAACAATAGCGAAAATATAAAACAAAACCCAAAAAGCCAAGAACTTTCAAGTGCCATTAGATGTAACTTTAACTTAACATTAACTTAAAATCTGTACCTTACAATCTCTTTCGTTCTTCATTGTCTTCACCTCTTCGGGTTGTCATAAACCACAATGACGAATGCAAAGAGCAACTTTTGAAACCGTTTAGGAAGAATGACTAGACCACACAAAAAGTGCTAGCATTGTGATGTATTCTTTGAGAGAGTGTTTGTAGAGAGTTAGAGAAGATGATGAATACTTCACCAAAAAGTCTCTTATTTTCACACAACATTTGCACGAAAATTGATGTTTCTTACACCCTTTGGCTTCCTCTAACCCCAACATCAATGAAGAGTTAGTGGAAATTAAGTGGCTTTTAATCCTACTTAATTTAGCATGAAACTTCCACCCCTTCTTTAAAGGGTAATTTTTCCATCTTGCTTATTAAAAGGTAATTTTGTCGTCTTACCTAACAAGCAAGATTCACATGTATCATATGATTCATAATCAAATAACCCTAAACTACCACACTTGTGTCGCTTAATCATTCATCTCTCATATCTTAGATCCCTATCCAAAACCATTTTAATCATTCTTTGCATCTTCAATGCATGTAACCTATTAGATTCCTGGTTATGTTGGCCGCTTGAATTAACTGAGCGGTATCTAACAACGCATCATGACCTCCAATTAACTCGAAAGTCAGTGGTTTTACTACGAATCCTTTCGTAGACAATGTTCTAGTGCAATTTGTCCTTTCACCATCTATACCCCACTTGGTTCAGAGTAAGGTTAAAGTATCAACTCCCACTAGACTAACTACCTCACATCTAGCCCAAGTGATGTTAGTTCTTGTCCCTAATGGTCATTACTCAATTGGATATGTCACTGAAGACTGTCTTTATAACATTTCCACTATAGCCAGAGATTCCCGAGTAATGGCCCCAACATGAGGTTATGGGTATCATCTTCTTCTATCAAGAGTGGTAAATCCTTTATTGGTTACTCAATTACCTTCGAATATCTTAAGTTGTACCCAATCACTACCCTATGAGTAACCTCTAAGAGGTAATCAGGAACGGAGTCAAAGTATAGGATTCGTGTCCAAGATATCCTTGAGCACCTCAAGTCTAAGGATATTTACATCATTGCTATGATGAGACTATCATTGACACTAGAATAGATTATGCATATGATTGTCTCATGGCAGGTCATCCAATGTACTTACTACTTTTAGCAAGCATTCACATGTTAAATCTAAACAACTCATGCTTATAGTTTATGAGATCCACTGCTTGATCAAGTCAAAGAGTATAACATGTGCTAGTCTGTCCGAATTAATAATGTCCTGTCTCATTAATCCTATGACTAGGGATAATTTAGATACTAACATAATTGTATATGATAGGAATCTCATTATCATGATCTCATCATGATTTCCTTCATGCTATGTTTCGTATCATGTACTTCATTAATTCAATTTAAGCATGACATCAATTCATAAATAAATGAACATCAAATTAATGAAAAATGCCTTTTTCTTTATTAATCAAAATAAAGTTTGTACAAAAGTGATAAAGGTGACTACCTTTAAAGCATTACTCTAACTATCTCCCACTTGCACTAAAGCCAATCTCCTTTGTATCTAATACCATAGGCGAGTTTTAACATCCCATTTCCAAATAAAGGGTAAAAACCCTAGATTTTTGTAAATGAGAAATGGCTACGAGAGATAAACAAAATGCATTTCATACTCATGCATAAAAGTAGCATACACACACATGTGAATAGATTTTCATACACATTGCAATGACTGTTTATGCACTCAGTTGACATTTTTTAGGTATAAATAATTTTTTATTAAAGTAATTATGATGTTGATAGCGAATATCTTAGCTTGAAAATTTAATTGGTATATTTATTGATGAATTAGAATTTTTGGGTGAAATCAGGGAAAATTTTTGAAATTTGAGTAATTTTTGGACTAGGAAAAAAAGTCAAGTGGTAAGAAAATTGATAAATGGTGGCAGAATTGAATATCAAATGGTAGTAGAAATTGTTGATAAATGGCATTAGGGTTTAATGACGAATATAATAGAAAATTGGAAGACAATTAGATTAGAAATTGGAGAAAAATGGGCTGGTTGAGAAAGAAGACCCATCAGAAACCATAAGGTAAGAAGACCCATCAGAAACCATAAGGTAGTGACATGTGGCAAGTGACAAGTGTCACTTGCCATGTCACATACCCATCCACAGTATTTCCTTTCATTTGAAAGATTATGTCACTTTCCATGCCACATACCCATCCATAATATTTCCTTTCATTTCAAAGATTATCCTTTATCTTTCATTTTCATTGATGCTTTCTTCTTCTCTCTTCATTTTCGATCTTCATCTTCTACATTTCTTCTTCATTTCCACGACACCTTCAACTCTCACCATTGTGAACTTTGCCATCATTTTTCACATGTTTCTTCAAGATCAAGTGTCTTATTTTTGAACAATAATCTAACCTACTCTACCTTCTATGATTGTGATCATGCGGTTCAAGGAAAGCTAATGTTAAGTGATATTTTGAATATCTTGAGGTTATGCAAGTAAGTATCATATTATTCTTGATGATTTGTTGAATGAAACATGTCTAATGATAGTTAGAGGTTAAATGATCATAAAGTGGTGTTTTATATATGTTGAAACATGGCTAAGGAAATGAAAACATTGATGTCTTGTTTTCATGCTTATGATGATAAATACTTC
>JANSVB020000425.1:1565662-1582501 GCA_025504935.2 Erythroxylum haughtii | reverse complement strand
CCATTTCAATCAACTCATTCACTTTAACTTTTCTCTAACAAATTTCATAATACAACACCAAATTTACTCAAACCTCATATCAATTTCATTAAACTCAAAAACACCCATTTCATGTACTAACCTCAAAATATCATCTTAATTTGTCCAAACTAGCATTGTTCACATCAAACCTTAAACATAATCATTCAAATTCATAAATTCTCTTCCTTTACACATGACTAAGTCACCTCAATTTTCTCGTTTAATGTGGCCTGATTGATCTAGGTTTTGTAGGCCTCAAGTTTACGTGGAGGTGGGGCGTCATCCAAGCTCGGCTAGATCGCGTCTTTGGCTGTGCTACTTGGCTCCAGGAGCATCCCCAAACGGTGAATCACCATTTACCCTTCATGGGCTCGGATCATCGGCCCCTCCTAGTCCAGTTTACCAGGCATTCTCCTCGGAGACCAGGGGTTCTGGTGTTCCGGTTCCAAAATATGTGGCTTACTCACCCTGGCTTCCACGATGTGGTTTCCAAGTACTGGCTACCACTGGCGGATTCGCTGAGTGAGTCACTCTGTACCTTCTCCCAACACCTTTCGAGATGGAATCGAGAGGACTTCAGAAATCTGTTCCATAGGAAAAAAGACTTGAAGCGCGACTAGAGGGGATTTAGAGGGCCATGACGGCTCACCCAACGGATGAGTTATTATCTTTGGAGGAAAAACTGTGTGAGGACCTGTCTCAAGTTCTTTGTGAGGAGGAAATTTTCTAGTATCAGCAAGCCCGGTGTGATTGGATTTCTAAAGGTGACTGGAATACGAAATACTATCATACTATTACCCTTACAAAGAGGAAGTAAAGGACGGTTGAGTGGCTCTTTGACTCAACGGGCACGCCGGTCTCAGACCCGGACCAACTGGGCCTCCTAGCCCGGACCTTCTATGATCAGCTTTATACTGAGACTGTTGGCCTTATGTCGCAATTTCCGATCTTCGGCGCGTTCCTGGAGATTACTGCAGCTGGACTCAGTGCCCTTTCCGGACCGATCCATGACCTGGAAGTCAAACAGGCGGTTTTTGATATGAGTCCTCATAAAGCTCCCGAGGTCGATGGTTTTATTGCACTTTTTTTTCAAAAATAGTGGCATCACGTTAGGCCTAGTATAGTGGAGTTCATGAAGGTCGTCTTTAGCGAGGGCCGGTGGGACGAGGCCTTAAACCAAACTATCCTCGTCCTTATCCCCAAAATTCCTTCCCCTACAACCATGTCTCACTTCCGTCCGATTAGTCTCTGTACGGTGCTCTATAAAGTGATCTCCAAAATCCTTGTTAACCGGCTAAAAATCCAGATGGCCCATCTAGTCAGTGAGACCCAATGCAGCTTTATTCCGGGCCGTCACATCATGGACAACGTTATTATATCCAAGGAAGTTATCCACTTGATGCACAAGAAAAAAGGTCGCATCGGTTTCCTGGCGATCAAAGTCGACCTGGAAAAAGCTTACGATCGACTGCGGTGGGATTTTCTCCTTACCACCCTGACGGACATTGGTCTCCCCGAGAGCATTATCTCTGTTATTATGAAATGTGTTACTACGGTTTCTATGCAGGTTGCATGGCAGGGTCAGCACAATAGCTCTTTTAAACCCTCCCGGGGTCTACGTCAAAGGGATCCCCTGTCGCCATACCTGTTTGTGCTTTGCATGGAACGCCTCGCCACTTGATCTCCCATCAAGTGGACCAAGGGCGTTGGAAGCCAATTAAGTTGAGCGCTACGGGCCCGCCCATCTCGCATCTTTTGTTTTGCAGATGATCTGGTTTTGTTTGTTGAAGCCACGGAAGTCCAAACGCAAATCATCACTTATACCCTGGAGGTGTTCTGCCAAGCTTCTGGTCAAGTATTCAACTTCACGAAGACTCGTGCTCACTTCTCCAAGAATGTACCCCCCACTCAGGCGCACCACCTTAGCCTCCTGCTTAATGTCCCTCGCATCGATAATCTGGGCAAGTATCTAGGGGTCCCGTTGTTACATGAGCAGTCTACGCGATGTACTTTCCAGTATATTTTGGACACAGCCTGGACACATCTGTCCGGCTGGAAGGAGAAGTCCCTGTCTCTAGCGGAAAGGTTACTTTGACGCAGTTGGTCCTCTCGGCCCTTCCTCTGTATGCGATACAAACCATTCGTCTCCCTCGGTTCCTTTGTGACGATTTGGAACGCATCATGCGCAACTTTATTTGGGGCTCTACTGGAGAGTGATGGAAACTGCCTCTTGTTAAATGGGATCTAGTGTGTAAACCTAAATCCGAAGGGGGGCTTGGGCTTAAGCATCTTCGTTCTACTAACGATGCTTTGTTGTCCAAATTGGGTTGGGAGCTAATTACCAACCCCTCAGCTCTTTGGGTACGCATTCTTCGGGCTAAGTACAAGGTGGACTCCCCATATCTCCCTCTCGCTCTTGATAAAAAGGGGGGTTCTGGGGTCTGGAGAGGTATATCTGACACCTGGCACGTTATTCGTCAAGGTGCCCGGTGGCAGCTGGGTAACGAGCGTAAGGTTTTATTCTGGTTAGATCATTGGGTCCAAGATTGGGGGCCGCTTTACTCAGTGGCGATATCCCCCCTTCCTGACAGTGCCCTCATGGCCTCAGTAGCGGATTACACGTCCCCTGATGGTACCTGGCAGTGGCATCAATTTCAACATTACCTTTCGACTACTGTTTGTCTAGCTATCTCCGGCATTCGCCCGCCTCAAGCCTCCAATGCGAATGATTCTCTTATTTGGGCTCCAACCTCTAATGGGCACTTCTCCACTGCTTCTGCGTACGAGCTTATTGACGGCCCCTCCACTATCGGGGCTCGCATCCACTGGGACCTTATATGGAAATGGTCGGGCCTGCAGCATATTCAGGCTTTTCTCTGGCTTATGGTGAATCAAAAGCTTTTGACTAACCATCAACGGTTGGTCCATCATCTCACATTGGACAGTGGTTGTCATTTTTGTGGGTTGGAAGAGACCACAGTGCACGCTCTTTGAGATTGTCAGAGAGTACAACTCTTTTAGTGCAGATTTCCCAGTACAATTATTGACACGACGTTCTTTTTAAAAGATATGAAAACTTGGGTGCATAATAACCATACCCATACAGATCACGTGAGGCACCTCCAATGGAACATCCTCTTCGGTGTTGCTTGCTGGTTCTTATGACGCTGGCATAACCAAAGCATCTTTGAAACCAACTTTGAGTGGCCAGCGGATGGGACATAGGAGGTTTTGGATTATGCCAAGTGGATTGTCAAGGCCCGCCTCGTAGAGAGTTATGTAGTTAGTGACCAGGGACTTCCGTTAAGTAATGGGACGGGATGGATCCTACTGCATGCGGGGTGGGTCAAATTGAATACGGACGAGACGGTCCATCCTCGACCAACATCACTGCTACAGGCGACCTTATCAGGGACTGTCATGGGAATTGGTGAGGGGGTTTCATCCATAAAATTGGCCGAGCCTCCCCGCTCGTAGTTGAACTCTGGGACATCCACTCAGGTCTCCAGTTGGCCTGGGCGCAGGGTTATCGACGAGTGATTGTCGAAGTCGATTCATTAAAGGTGATTAATATCCTCTCCTCTTCATTTATTCCTCGGACTGAGTATGCTTTTTTGGTGATAGGTGTTCATCATTATCTACATCGAACGTGGGAGATATAGATCCAGCACGTGTATCGAGAATGAAACCAGTGTGTCGATAATCTGGCTTCCTCAGTAGCTCTCTCCCCAGCGAGCCTTTGGACTCTTCAGGAGCCCCCGACTCTGATCCAGATTTCTCTGTCTCGGGACCAGTAAGGATTTTTGTATCGCAGATCTCTACGTCAATTAGGCTAGCTTTCGTGTTTTGTTTTTCCCTTGTAAAAAAAAAAGACGCCAAGAGATTAAGTTGGATAAACACATTCATCACCAAAACTATATGTGAAATAAATGAAGTGATTTTGATAGAGCGAGCTCGTAAGAATCTATCGTCAAGAATTAAAGATGCCAGGAATCTTACAAAATAGATCTTTGAGAATTTTTCTGTTGAAGCTGTATGCTTAGTTTGACATAGGTTAATTTGGTATTTTTTTCCCGAAACATAGCTCACATTGTGCTTGTTCAGGATCCATGCTGGAACTGCTTTGTAAATATATATATATATATATATATATATAAATTACCATTAAAAACGAAATTTATTCATATTTAATTGTTTTTATTTATTTTTCCCGCCCCAAGATACTTTAGCTCCTCTTTAACATTTCGCAAAAAGCAAAAGCGTTTACACGCGCTCAATCAATCATTTTCTGCGAACGCAGGCAGCGAAATGCTGCACCAGTAGTTTTGCCAACACATCTCAGGAGAAGCAATTCACTGATTCTTTTAGTCCACTTGCCCCATATACTTTATATCATCATTCATTTCTCAACACGATAATGAACACATGGATGCTGCTAAATGATACCGATTTTGGAGAAAGCATAAAGGGGATGATCTTGGCATTACAATTCATGTAATCGGAAGAAAAGAAACATGAGATATTTAGATATAGGTGCACAAACGCAAGGCAAAACTACTTCCAAAATTTTTTTGTATACAATATGGAGATTATTTCCTCCTACGGACACTCATAATTTGGTAAACAAAACCATATATCCCGTAATCATGTCAATATAACCGACAGACAGCTACCGTTTCTTAACTGTGAGAAGCTGATGCTGCCTCTTTCAAACATGATCTCATTATCTTTGCAAGTTTTGAGCAAGCATCAAGACAAAGCTGCATTGCCTATTCATAAAAGAAAAATTAGAACACCGAGTAATGAGTTGAACATAACTCTGCCTCATAATATTTGACGGCCTTAAACAACATACCTCGTTTAGATTCCCTGTCGACCATTCCCCGGTAACAGTAAGCTGAGAGACCTCATAACGAGAAGGCATACAAGTAATCAGTAAGCTCCCATCCTGACAGCTTTCTTCTTCCAAAATCGGATCAATGACTAGGTTTTTTCCTAGACAAGACTGATCATCACAAGCAGTTAGAACCACATGAAAATTTGACAAAGTAAATCAATTCAGTTGTAAGCAACCAACTAAGCAATTTAGTCAAAGCAAAAACGAATATTTGAGTAAGGCAATATACGTTAATATGGTCCAGTAAAGGGATAGCAACTAAACAATCAATTGCAAAGATCCACAAATTGTATAAGGAGTACAGGAAATTATATCAACATGAAGTCAAATCTGAAAAAGATTTAAAAAGGCTTTCGCAAACAGAAGCTTTTATGGCACACAAATGAATAGTTCAAACCATTTTTATGGCTTGAAGCTTCAAATGATCCAGTCTTTTCTGGTAATTTCCAGGTCAAAACAACGTAAAGTAGACAATATTCATGGGCTGGGATTTCCAGCAATTTGTTAAGAGGGATCTCTAAAAATCAGTACTGTAGAAAGTTTTCTTGATTCCCTGGAACAACTGACAACATGTAATGTCATGTTTAGTAGGAAAAAATGAACATTTTCAAAAAGCCATAAACATGTTTCAGATGCATACCACAGACACTCCAGCAACAAGGTCATACATCATAATTCCAGCATCTGCCAAGGCAAGGCTTGCACATGAGACCACAACAGGGAGATCACCTGCACGCAGAAAATAAGGTTTATCTATAGGTGTAAAGGGAAAGTTTGGCCTGAAAAGAGAAACTACAAGAACATTAAGAATGAAATTGGTTTAGTCTCTTAGTGTTCTCAACAAGATATCTTTTCTAGGCTAGAAAGAAACCTAGAATAGAGAGGGAGCAAAACTTACTGCCACCTGACTCCAAGACCAGTGCAAAAACATCTACAGTTGTCTTTGGGAAGGTTTCTAACATTATTGCACCTTCCAATGCTTTATGAAGCATTGAAGAAAATTCTTTATGGTCTGATCCCTAACAAAAAGAGTATAACAAATTATGTAAAACAGCTGAAGAAGAAATTTGAAGCTTGAAGTGTAACTAATTTCATATATCCCATCATCTAAAGTACCTGTCCACGAATGGGGGTGGCAAAAGTAGTATAAGTTACATTGCAATTAAGCCGTCCCACATCACTATACATCATTGCCTTTTTACTTTCTCTAGGTCCAAATCTAAATCAAGATCATCAGCACAATTAAAAACAAGTTCACATTTTCATGAGGTGGAACATAAAAAATTGTGAACTTTGCCAACAAATTTCAATAGAATAAAAAGAAAAAAGAAAGAGAAACTGGTGATCAAGCAACTTGAGAAAGATAAGTTAATGATATACTCACACAGAAACAATCACTTTGGTATTTCCAAACTCAGCGTAAGCAGATCCTGATGCAGCGTTCACAGCAGCAGTCCTGAAAACTGAAATTGAAAGCTATTCGCTATTCTTTAGGTAAAACAGAGTGCATAACATAATTTCCACACAATCTGCACACATTGGTGAGGTAAATGAGTGTATCTGTATGTGCAGGTGTACATGCATTGATGCATGTAGGAAGTTGAAGTTCCATCATTCAAATGCAACTTCCACCGTCTAAAGAATTTGACATTTTGTCGAGATCGTAACAACTTCATATAATAGAAGAACCATTCTTCTCAATGGGAAGATGCATATTCTATGAAATGGCAACGATGATCAATGGATATGGTGTTGGCCAATAACAAGAGAAAGAGAAACAATAATCGATTAGATAAATTTTTACAAGCTCTTACAAGGCACCAAAGGCATGCAGTGTCATAATTAAAGACCGACATTTGCATCCCAAAGAACAAGTATAGCTTAATGCAAAGTAAGTAACCGCAGCTGCTTCAATGTCTTCATAGTTAATCAATTAAAACTTACATAACAAGACCAGATGTTATCTTAGTTTCCTTTTTGGATTCATAATCGAATTCAAGTAATAACCATTTTTTAAAAAACCCACCAATTCAATTGGATCGGCCAATTGCTAGAAATTGAGTGAGATATGGGCAATGAAAGCAACTCACACACTCACAATATCCGCAAATACCCACCGAGGAGTGAGACTTCACACACCTAACCGAGAAAACTCGATTATTCCATCTATAATTACTAAAAAAGCATTAAACCATTGCGTACTTTCCTTCAAAAAGCGGTACGAGGAATCGAGAAAAAGAAGAGGAGCCACATACAGGCAGGACGGCACTGGTGGAAGCCACGGCCGTCGGGTCGGACCCAATCGGCATCAGAGTCGGAGAAGAAGGGCTGATGGGGTTTTCGGGTTGGAGACGGAGAGTAGGTTGTCGGAGGCGCACCATGTTTGGAGGCCATTCCCTGCAAGTGAAAACCGGGTTTCGATACACTCCCTCTTGTCAAAAAAGATGACGAGAAGGTCACCACTCACCCGTCGTTTCTTTTATTTATAAAACTAAAAAGGTTTAAATGAATTTTATGGAATTTTAAATATTATATAAGTTATTCTGATTTATATCATTAATAAAATTTCTTATTATTAGGAATGATCTAAAATAATCATCTTATTAAGATATGTATACTATTTTCAATTTTATAAAAAAGAATACATCAAATTGAGGCAATCCTTATGTTCTCAATATTTATATTAAAAAATTAATATTAACTTAACTGAATTAATCAATTATTATTTTAAAAAATTATTAACAAAAATATCTTAAAGAATAATTTAAGTGAAGTAACAATCATAAATTACTAGTAGCTTCAAGTTATTTAAAGATGAAGATAATTTCCCTGTAATATAAAAGTCAATTATAATAAACTTTTGGTTCTAATTGGAATTATACTATTGTTTCGATTATTTGATAAATATATCCAATTTTTTTAACACTTTATGCATTTTCATACACAGTAATGGCCCTGAATTTATTTTATCGTAAATAATTTAAAATATGGATAAACGGATTATACATTTTAAATTCTAATATTATTTTTGGGATTAATTTACTGATACTTGAAAGTGAGCCTGATGTTTGAATAGGTGGAGTTAAGGTAGAAAGCATAACATAATCAAGTATTGCCGGCATAGGAAAAACCAAAATTGGGATGCTGCTAAAGTTGAATCCAAAGGCAAGGGACAAAATGTCTAGTCTTTTGCCTTTCACTAGTAAACAAATTGTAACTTTATTTAGAGGCTCTGCACATGAAGAAGTGTTTGTTAAGCCAATACCCTAGTCATTGATCGAGTTTCTATGCTGCTGTGGCTTATTTAGAAGCTGCTGTCCTCCGCTCTTTGAGCCTAGTCCTCCACCTCTGTGAACTATTCAATGTGATTTGAGGGATCTTTGTGAGTTTTGTGTATGTGAGTGAGTACTTAGGTAAGTCAATTGACGTCTAAATCTTCGGATCTGCCTCAAATATGATAATGCCATGGGCTAATTATACATTGCAAATGAAATTATATCATATACATCTAAATATGTATAAGATAAAGAATGTCTTTAAATTATTTTTTCACTAAACTATAACTAAATTAATTGGTTATAGGGTATAAAACAATAATCTCCCATTTGCACTAAGCCAATCATTTAAGTATAACTAAATTAATTGGTTGTAGGGTATAAAACAATAATCTCCCATTTGCACTAAGCCAATCATTTAAGTATCTTATACCATTTTACCATATTATGATCATGCTTATGCTAGGATATTGACTTAATAAGAGAATTCTATAAAATTCTCTATAGTGAGCATTTGTTTAAATCTTACAACTATCATCTTAATTATCATTATAATTAATAAATAGTGTCTAAATACATCCTTGGATCTTTGATCAGACCTTCGCTCCTTTTACATGCCCATTGGCTCTAATGTTGCACAGCATATTAATGTCTTGAGCAATGCAAGGAATTATATCAAGTTCACTAAAAAACTTATTGATCTAATTAATCATTTCCACTAAATGAAAAATGTATTATGTCTTAATTAAAAACCCTTGCTATATTAGAACCTTTCTAATCAAGAATGACATTGTTCTAAGTAAAATGGATCTTAATTAGGACTTACTTATAAATTTGATATCCATATAACCTCAAACTCGAATATTAACTCATATATAGAATAATGTATTTTTTAATGCTTCATAAGTATCGGATATTTCAAATACTAAACATCTTTAGTACATTATCTATGTACTTGTACTTAGAATATGTAAATTCCAACCTATCTCTATAAATCTAATTTCTATACTTAAGTTGTTATCTTTTCATATCCAATAAGGGCTGTTCTTGGACAATTATATTTTCAACAATTGAAAATTAGAATTATTGTTCTCTATGAGTAATATGTCTCTAAATACTTCCTCTGAAGGGGACAACTATGCTTCCTCTAACCTTCTCGCAGATATAAAAAATTCATAATCATCTTTAAAAAAAACTCTTTGAATTCATCATGAAAGTGAATCTTGCAATGTCTTGTAGCCTTTTGACTATACATCAAGTCTATCAACAAATGGGCTAGCTCTAATCGGAAGTAATGTCATGAGATTTGAACCTTTCAAATTTCATCTTACTCCTACTTGTCTTGAGAACCATTTCCTAAAACTATTCATTGAAACAAACAATTTGTTCAATAGGTTTGTAAGATTATATCGAACCTATTGGATATCTCATAACTTTTTATTACCCATTTTAGTTCTAAACTTAATATATAATGCATGCTTAAGCTAAGCATCACATCCTTAAATCATTTAACTTTGACTTTTTAAAGTCTTAGCATTCTATATCTAATATGAAATCTTACTAATTGATCTAATTGGAACTATTGAAGATAAATCATTGTACTAGGCATAGCTATATAATAAATAATATTACATCATACAATATCTCATATTGTATTTTCCTCTTTACATAAATTCATACTCTTATAAAATTTTGTTATGAAGGTATTCACCAAAGAATCTCATTTCTTTTAGATAATCGAAAATTTAAAAATAGCAGCAACAATTTCATTGAAGTACTTCAACATTCTTCATTCTTAATTTATACTTATATTAAACAATTTGATCTTCTCAAAATTTTTAAATAAGCATTTCATTTAATACATATGATTATATCATATAAAGCCATTATTAATATAACGAAATATAAGCATCATCCTTTTATCAATTATTATTCATCCAATACATCACATGTATAAATTTAACAATTCAACAACATTATCTTCCTTTCGCCAAAGATTAATTTGGTTGTTCTTCATCTTAACAAGTTTCATATGATTTATAAAATAGGAGACAGATATTCTTGTATGTAACTTTATGATTCTCATTATGTTGATTTAACCAATATGGAATGTAAAAGGACGGTCACAATTATCCAACTTAGTATTCTTGCCACTTATGTTCAGCATAAGTCTCCCTTGATCTAATACATACAAACTATTTTTATAAAATTGGATCAAATGCTTTTACTTAACAATTTATTTCTTATCATGTTTTAAACATTTTAGTAATAATGAATATGAATTTAGTATTAAATATTCAAAAACATGAACTAGAAATAAATATGATCTCTATAATATTTTGTATAGGCAAGAAAATTCATGCAATCTTTTTCTTATTATGACAATTATTACCATACTATATCACAGTCTTTAATTGATATCTATATTTATGCTTTTTGTTGGAACCCGATCCGAAAACCGGACCTCCACTGGAAAACATAACAGAAAACAATAGCGAAAGCGAAACTAAGCGACGGAGACGCGATCAAACGCGTGCGAAAACAACCAAACGAAAGAATCGAATCCGAAAAACATAAGGCAAAAAACCAAGTAGCGGAACGAATCACACAGTGAAAACAAACGGATCTCAAAATGAACTGAACCAATTTCTGACATCCGAGAACTCAAATTCTAAACGAAAACAACAGGGTCGCGTTGCAAACTTTAGACTAGAACAAATCCGAATTTCGGTATTTTTTTTTCAATCTTTCTTTTTCATTTATTTCATCTTTAATCAACCTTATACAATCAAAACAGAATAATTCATCCTCGTGCAAATCTCAAATCATCATCTTATACAAACATACACATCCCAAAAATTTTATCCATATACCAAAATTCTTATCTCATTTAAATTCATTTTAATATTTCTAATTTTCACCAAAAGTTCAGGGTCCAACAGTGAGTGTTTCTGTTTTTGATGATTATGAAAAAATGATAGATTTTTGATTTGGTTGTGATATGTTGAGCTGAAATGAAATAGGAATTAAGAGGAAATATTGAGTTTTAAGTTGAAAGTTGATAGTGATATATATTTATATAAAGAGACTGTTTTTTTCCTCTTCACTAGTCACATACAGGTATTTATGGAAAAAAATTGTGGATGAGTTATTAATATCAAAGTACCAAAGGATTGAGATTGTGATTCAAAAAAATAATGAGTGATTAAATTATGAAATGAAAATGAGCTTTAGATATGAAATTGGTAAGGTACCTGGGATTGTCATTAAGCATGCATTGTACATAGTCCATTTATACAATTGTGCATAAATAAATGCTTATAAGTGTGCAATTATTTATGTGAGTGCAATGTATGTATTGCATAAATGGGTTGTGCAGGTTAAGTGTCCACATTTAGGCATTTTCAGAATTTGGAAGCAAATGCTAATCTAGAGCGTACTATGAGTAGACCTAAATGGTCTCATTTCATTATTTGTTTTGTTTTTGTTTGATTTTTGTATTAATTGACTACTGAATGTCGATATGAATATGTCTTGATTGTTGATTCCGGACAGAAGGTCCGTTGATTGTGATGATTGTGATGATATTGAACTGCTACTTGTATATGAATGAGAAGAACTAAGTGTACTTAATGTGATTGTTAAATGTGTTCTGAATATGCATTTGCATGTAAGTGAAAGTTTGATTCTGAGCTTAATGTTGAATGCAGGACTAAGGTCTGATGATGTAGTAATGAGATTGAATGGGAACGTGCAAATGTGTTTGATGCATTCCATTATATGAATACATGAAATATAATGACAGTTGTGACTAGAGTAGTCAATGATCAAAGCTTAAAGCTCAACGAGTGAAAATGAGCATCGAGCTCAAAAGTGATTCAGAGCCTCAGGCTCAACGTTTAATGAGCCCTGTATCCCCCAAGCGGATAAGGGACAGTTATCAATGAGCCCTATATGGGATAGTTTAGGCACTCGGTCACCATAAAGTAACAAATAGAAAGTGAGTCACTTGTGCATTGTATATGCATAAAATGAATGATTAAGTGTGAAATTGAATGCGAATGTGAAATAATGTGAAATGTGAATTAAATGTTATGTGACTGGGTGAGCCATCGATGATGGTCACTCATTGAGTTCATAAAACTCGCCTAAAATTTACAAATATTTTTCAAGACGCAGAAGAATACCCCGTTAGGCAAACGGGAGTATCCTTACAACATATAGTAAAAGAATAGAAAGTTCGCGTCTGCATTTTACTTTTTCTTTTTGTAATAAATTGCATAATTTTCATAATTTTTGTATCAAATAATGTATTTAGAAACTTTTGCACAATGTGTGTGTACAAATGTATTTATGTTGAAATTGTAATGGGCCCGATTTGGTTATCGATTTCCACACGTTATATTTATGGTTTCAAAAAAAATTGTATTGAAATTTGAATGTTTAAGTGCTCTAGTATGCCACTCTCGTGGGGCACGAACTCGAATGTCACCCATCGATGTTGGGCACGTGTCTTGCTGGAGTTAGGCGTTATAGCCATTGGTTCACCAATTCACGAACAAATGAACCTTGGCTATGATACCACTTGTTGGAAGCTTTGATGGGCTCCAAGTAAAAGAACTTTCACAAAATATATATTTGTTTTGATAACAAATCTTATGAGTACAAAGGACACATACAAGATACAAATATTTCTCTCTAAGTGATACCACACTTTTCCTCTCAATCTTTCTTTCTCATAAAGAGCTACATCTCTCAAAACACTTGTTTTCATAAATACTCTCTATTTTTTCATCTCATCCTTATCCATAAGACTTCAAATTCAATTTGGCCACTTTTTTGACACATCAAGTAACTCATCCTTATCTATAAGATTTCAAATACAATTTGGCCACTTCTTTGACTCATCAAGTAACTCATCCTTATCCATAAGTTTCTTCCATAAGCTTCTAAATTCATCCATAAATTTTCACATCATCACTAGATATTTTTCTCCATCCCAAACCTTATCTTTTGTCATAACTACATAATTGTCCATAATGAAGGAGGGTTTTTATTTTCTAACAGAAACATCAAGTTCGTTTAATAAACGACTAAGCCATGACAACTCAGCAGTGACCCTTCAAAAGGATCTGTATTCAGCTTCAGCTGATGATAAGGAAATCATCCCTTGTTTCTTGGATTTCCAACATATGGGAGATCCTTCTAAAGTGATAACATAACCACTGACAAATCATCGAGTAATTGGACATGTAGCCCAGTCAGAATCACAATATGCAACCAAATCAAAATTATTATTATCATTGAACAGTAAACCTTCAGTAGAAGTTCCAAATAAATATCATAATACATGGATAGCAATTTGTAGATGAGCTTGCGCAGGTTCGTGGTTGAATTGACTAAGATATTATACCGAGAAGGCTAAGTCAGGATGAGTGTGAAGAAGAAAATTTAACTTTCTAATCAATCGCCTGTAGACTAGCATCAAGCAAAGTATTCTCCATCTGTGGCAGCAACTTTAAGTTGTGAGGCAATGGAGCAGTAACCGGTTTAAATTGTGAAATAGAATGATCTTCCAATAGGTCTTTGATGAACTTACATTGATTGATCATGACCCCATCTGAAACTTGAACACATTCTAAACCTAGAAAATAGCTGAGGAAATCAAAATCTTTGATTTTAAATTTGAGTATCAAGAAATGTCTTTAAGTTGAAAATCTTAGTATTTATTGTTCCTAATGACTAGAATGTCATCAACATACACTGCAAAGTAATCATTGGGAGAGTGAATGTAACCTCTGATTTGAAGAGCATCTGATAGTTTGGAGTACCACTAATGGGAAACTTGCTTCAAACCGTATAAGGACTTCTTGAGCTTACATATTAAGGAGGGTTAGAAATACAGAGTCTTGGAGGAACTTTCATGTAAACATCATCATGTAAATACCCATGTAAGAAAGCGATATTAACATTAAATTGGTGAAAGTCCCAATGTTGCTTGACAGCTATAGCAATAATGCTACGAACAATGTTGAACTTAACAACTGGAGAAAAGGTTTATCCTCACCATATTTTTGTGTCAAGCCTTTTGCCACAAACCTGGCTTTGTAAGGCTCAACTATCCCATCTGATTTATGTTTGATTTTAAACATCCACTTACAGCTGATGGGTCTTTTTCCTTTAGGAAGCTTGACAAGTTCATATGTGTTGTTACCGTTGAAGGTTGAAAGATCTTGTCGCATTACCTTTTCTCAAAGAGGATGTCCAGCAGCTTGATGATAATGAAGTGGCTCAGAGTCCTACAAAATTGATCTATCCACAACTCCACAAACACTTGAAAAAAGGTGCCCTGTACATGTACTGGTGATAGTATGATGACAAGAATAAAAAGGGTCAGAGAAAATGCAAAATTGCAAACAAAACCTTGTAAATGGGAAGGTAATTTCACTTGTTTTGTAGTTCTTCTGAGAAGAATATCATGATGGGAAACTGAAGAGAAGAAGCTGAAGGATGACAAAGAGAATAAGATGAAGATTGCTATGGTGGTGAAGATGAAATGGGTTAGTTAGAAGAGGAAACTTTTTGTGGCGGTATAGAAGGTAAAAACAATGATAGAGAATCAGAAATGTGTAAAGAAGAATGAAAAGGATAATTATCAATTATTATGTTAGGTAAAGGAATATTAGAAGTAGCTATAGTAGGGGATGAAGATTTTTGTAAAGGAAAATATGTTTATAAAAGTGTATGTCTCTGGAAATGATGATTTGTTTGGTATAAAGATAGACGACCTTGTATGCTTTTTGACCAAATGGATAACCAATAAAAATGCATGGAAATGCTTTTGGTTGAAATTTGTCTCTTTCCTTAGCATTAGTGGATACATAACACAAGAAGCCGAATTTTCTAAGGTGATTAATAGGAGGTTTGGATTTAAACAATCTTTCGAATGGATTGACTCCATTGAGAACTTGAGTTGGCATTCTGTTAATTAAATAAACTACAGTGAGAACACATTCCCCCAATAAGAGATAAATAATCCTAATTGAAAAAGAAGAGCTCTAGAAACCTTTAATATGTGTCTATGTTTATGCTCAACTACTTCATTTTATTGTAGAGTATAGGGTGTGTTTTTGTGATGAATAATCCCCATGGAAGCAAAATATTCTTTTCTGTCTCTACTATTACACAATTTTAGAATATTATCAGTTCTCAATATTTTTATGGTCTTGTGAAGCTGAGTTTGAACAAAGGATACAAAGGACTTGATAACTGTGAAACCACTACTTTTATATGACAAAAGATGAAGCCATATATTTCTGTTATAATCGTCCACTATGGTCATGAAATAATGAAAACCATTATGAGTACGATGTCTGTAAGGTCCCCAAATATCCATATGAATAATATCAAAGGTTCTGCAATTTTGATTGAGCTATTGGGAAATGGTAATCTATGTTGTTTGGCTTGTGAACATATGAGACAAGGTATAATATCACTAAATGTATGTGGTATAACTGACAAAAGCTTCAGTTTATTTACAGGTAAATGGCCAAGTCTACCATACCAAAGATGTACATTAGCAGATGAAGAACTAGTGCAATTGAGAAAGAATTCAGAGTTATTACAATCAAAGTATAAGACATTATCAGCTAAAGAAGGAGATTTTGTGGTTAATGCATTGTCTTTTTCATAATGTAGAATGTAGAAACCACCATTCTTCATACAAAGGGGAATTGGCCTCTTAAATGAAGGGGCCTGCAAAAGACAATAGTTAGCGTGGAAAAGGATGGTACAATTAAATTGAGTGAAAAGTTTACTTATCGAAATGAGATTATATTTAAATGAAGGAACAAATAACACATGAGAAAGAATGATGTGGTCATCGAGTTTGACTTATCCTATGGCTAGTATTGGAATATTAAAACCATTAGGCAAGTTTATGGAATAAGAATTTGGGAGTTGATTAAGAGAAGAAAACAAGGTCTTATCAGAACATATATCAGATGCACTAAAGTCAAGTATCTATAAAGGATATAAATGATTAGGTCTAGAAATCGAACTGCAAGAGCTTATAGCACAAATAGACATTATTGTTAATTTATCACTGTAGCTACCTATGAAATTGGATGAACCAGAAGCAATAGCAAGTTTCCCTAGAGAAATACTAGTAGATTGATCATTAATCTTGTGTTAGTTTAGGAGTGATATGAGTTGATTATATTGTTCTTGAGTGATTTGAGCTATAGTAACGTTGCTAGGATCTGTTTGGGCTTAAGAAGCACTTTCATAAGTGAAAAACCAAAGATGACAATTGTTTTGCAACTTCCAATTTTTTGTAGACGTCTATAGCACAAATGAAAAATAAAAACGATTAGGATGAGATAATGAAAATCATCAAAGATTTGGTAATGTAATTCGGCACACCTTTCCTACGTCTACGGAGCCCTCACCCAGATTAATACTTTCATGAAATTGCAATAGATTTACATAAGGTCACACTAAAGCAACATTGCTCAATCCTTATGACTATCTCTTAGCCTCACTTCCCGCGAAAGATTTTCACACCTAATAACACGACCGACTCGTGTTATCCCCGTCAAAGGATTTTTTTAAAACTACTTTTACTTAAATGACAATTAATAAACA
>JANSVB020000425.1:1505007-1516129 GCA_025504935.2 Erythroxylum haughtii | reverse complement strand
CTTCATCCCAATACAGTGGCGATCGACACGGTCGCCCATACAAGGCCTCATACGGTGCCATCCCGATACTACTCTGGGACTGGTTATTGTATGCAAACTCGATCAGAGCCAAGTACTGATCCCATGCTCCTCTGAACTCTAATACACACGCCCGAAGCATGTCCTGGTTTTGGATTTCTAAAATCAATCATAAATTGAAGAGCTACGTGAAGATTCATGGAGAAGGAGGGAATAATGCGAAGGAAATCACAAGGTTCTCCATAAACCCTCACAAAAACGCATCAACATATGACCGCAGAAGAAGAATCGAAGGAGAAAGAAAGGGGTTGTCTGAAGCTTCCGAAAAAGAACTAAACTCTCAAATATTTGAGTGAAGTCAGAAGAAGTCTAAGTCACACATGTGAGACTCACGTGAAACACATCAGAAGCTAAGACAAAACATGGACATATTCAACATATATAAAACACACAACAGAAGCATTATTGAAGCACGTGGAAGACACATGACATGCATCAGACACAGACTTATTGAAACTCAACCGAAAGTAATCATCTTCAACTCTTATAAATAAACAAACCTCAAGCTTCAGATGATAGAAAAAACACATTACAAGTTTTCTTTGTTTACAAGTCTGTGATTCGAGTAAGAAAAAATAAGAGAGTGTTAGAGTACATACTAAGGGTACTAGGGAGTTTTTGAAAAACTCTTGAAGGTGTTTGTATATCCCAATCTCTTGTATTCCTTTTCTTAAAACTAGTGAAAAACCAAAGTGTGAGATTGATCCGTGGATGTAGATAGCTTTGTGCTATCGAACCAAGTAAATTCTTGTGTCTTTCTTTACATTTCTACAACATTCTATATCTGTAAAATGCAAGCCCAAGCAAAAATCTAGCATCAGTCATGAAATATGTTACAAAAACCACATAAAGATCCTAACATCCTTATTCTTTGAAGAAAAACAACAGAAAACCCAGCAGGTATAAGTAGAAAATGATTTGAAGATCAATGCGTAATATATAAATGAATCAAACTCTTCCCTTTTCTCATCTGTTTCTCCTTTAAGTTACTTTTACCTGGAAGTGAGGAAGAATGTTTCACTATGCACTTTTTTTTTAATAATCTCATTACTGTACATTATGTATTGTTATGTTGTTTGATCATTTGAAATCTTTGTCTTTGAAGGCATTAGATACATAGCATTCTTTGATATTAAGAAACGAACAAAGGAAAGGAGGAAAAGGGGCCAATCACAAAGATAGAATCGATAAAAAATAACAAGCTCTTTCAACTTGCTTACAGACTATATTATAAAATTATATGCATAATTAGATGCTGCCGGCCAACTATTTGGAACCTTTTAATCTGCTGATGCTAGCAATAGTGGCAGATAACAACTCCAACAGAATAAGGTAATGATTTCTCAAAGCATTTCGAGATGCCTCCTGGAATCTGTATGGAATTCGGTCAACAATTACAACCAGTTATCAACTTGCTTAGAGGGGCATTCTTGTATAGGTATCATGTGACAAGTTCAGAATTTTTAGGACAATATTAGTTTTATCAGATCACCAAGAGCAGTATGCAAATTATCTATGAGTCATGGCAGGACTTTGGTTTTATATACTTTTGTGCTTCAATGCAATTAATGGTCAACAATACTACGATCCGTCAGGCTGTTGGACAAATAGCAGTGATCCAGGTTCAAGATACACTTGCAAATCCAGTAAGGATTCATGCAACACATTCATCGTTTATAGGGCGAATCCACATTTCAGGACTATCCAAAACGTTTCTCAATTGTTTGAAGTAGATGCTGTCGAGCTACTGCACCTCAACAAGCTTACGTCTCAGTGGGACATAATTGAAACAGGTAGGGAAGTACTTGTTCCCATAAAATGTTCTTGCAGAGGCCAGTTTTTCCAGAGGAGTTTCAACTATGTTGTCCCTGAAAACAAAACTCTCCCAGAAGTTGCATGTATTGACTTTGAAGGATTACTGAAATCAAATGCTATTGTTCAGGAAAACCCAACTCAAGAAAATGATGTCAAGGGTGGTACTGAACTTCATGTGCCATTGAAATGTGCTTGTCCTGGTAATTTTAGCTCTGATACCGGTGTTAGATACCTTGTTACATACCCTTTGATGGAAGGAGATAGACTTGATACACTTAGCAAAAGGTTTGGAATCTCACTGGCGCAGTTTTTGGAAGCTAATGGTCTAGGTCCTTGGACTACTGTTTACCCAAACACAACTCTTTTAGTTCCTCTGGAAGCAGAACCAACCATCAATTTTTCCATCCCATGGTCTCCACCTTCAAGTCCTAATTTTCTTCCCATGGAGACAGTAGAAACATCGGCCCGTGAACAGTTGAGGAATCTGTATATTGTTGGGTCAGTTGTTGGGTTTGTTCTGTTAATTGCAGCATCGGTTGCATGTGGATTGTACGTAAAGGCCTTACATAGTCGGAAGATTCAGAACTTATCATCCTTCAATACTAGAAGCTCTCCTGTTTCATTATCACCGAGCAGGAGTTCACCTAGATCAGGTCAAACTGGTAGAAGCTCCACTCCTTCCTGTTTATCTCCTGATCTTCTTGTGGGGATCAAGTACTCCTTGAAGAATTATAGTGTAGAGGATCTAAGGAGAGCAACGAGTAATTTCAGTGAAGAAGCTAAGATAGGAGAGCAGTACTATAAGGGTTTGTTTGATAATGTTGAGATTATGATCAAACAGATGAGGTTTGAAGACACTCGTCGGGTCATTGACGTACACTCCAAAATCAATCACATCAATATTGTGAACTTGCTTGGTGTTTGCTATGATGAGAACGATTTTTCTTGGTCTTACCTATTGTTTGAGCTGCCTGGAAATGGCTGCTTAAGGGATTGTTTGTCAAATCCATGCAAATCTCTTCGATGGCAAAGGAGAACCCGAATGGCATTTGATATAGCTACTGGTCTGCACTATCTACATTACTGCATTTTCCCTCCCTATGCTCACATCAGGATCAATAGTAGAAACATATTTGTGACAGCAGATTGGAGGGCAAAGTTGACAAACATAAGAATCAATCCTGCAAATGGATGTTCAAAAGATCAAGAGTCCTCGGTGAATTTCAATGGAGGCATGGCACCAGAATGCTATCCCAATGGATCGGTTTCAGAGAAGATAGATATTTTTGCATTTGGAGTTGTGTTGCTTGAGCTGATCTCAGGACGAGAGGATACTGATGGCAAAACATTGAAAGAGTCCATTGCATTTCTGGGAGGAGGAGCAAGTGAAGGTGGCTGTTTTGAGCAGTTGAAGAGCTTTGTGGATCCATGTCTGAAGGAGGACTACCCACTTGCAGAGGCATTAGGTTTAGCCGTTTTAGCGATGGCATGTGTAGAGGATGATCCTCAGCACAGGCCATCTATGGATGATATTCTTAAAGTCCTTGGAAGAATGGTATGATTACCCATTGTCAAGAAGCAAGTTTAGTTTCCAAAAGTTGCTGTCTTATCTTAAATTGTACAAATCATTGTAACTCTTTTCAGCATTTGGAGTAAACGGATCCTGATGCATCATCTTCATATTCCAAATTTTAAGAACAGCATTAAAGGATTACAGTGACAGCTTGAGAACATGACTCGATCCTTCCAAGCAACCGACCTCAAAAGACAAAAAGATGACAACTGGTGTCACTGTAGATTTCAGAGTTAACTATCAATCTATGAGTTTATTCGACATTCTTAATGACTTTTTCCTATAGGACACAAGGAAAATCAGCGAAGGACGTAACCTGGTGGTTGCCATTTGCATTGATTTCATATCCATGTCTCTCTTTATATATAAATTTGCCAGATAGAATTAATAACCCATATATTTAAGATGGCCATATATATAAAGACATGAAAATGTTACGAAGCACTAAAAATTTTGTACCTCAATTGAATATTATTAAAACTTTGACTTATTAGACATATTATGTCATTTATGTAAGCTAATTCTAACATATATATTCAACAGTGATATACTTTAGAATAACATATAAACTAAATGTGAAAGAAAACAAAATACCTCTAGCCATTAATATTTGTACTTGAAGAATCTGTGTTTTGAAATTCTTTTAAACTCTCAATTCCTAATTTGATGATGTATGTTTTCAAAAGAGAAAAAAAAGCTTAGGGACCCCAAAATTTGTAAGCTCTGATACAAAATATAAGTCAATTCTAAAATGTATATTCAATAGTAATATACATTACAGTAACATATAAACCAAATCCAGAAGTAAATGAAATACCTCCAGCCATTGTTATTTGTGCTTAAATAATCTACATTTTGGAACTCTTCTAAGCTCTCAATTCTTAGTTCAATAATGTATATTTTAAAAAGAGACAAGAAGCTTAGGGACACTAAAATCTACAAGAAAAGCCTATATGAATGTGCTCCCATCAAGCATATTGTCGGTTATCATAAAATTAGGACATTCATACCCACTAAATTCATAATGTTAGACCACCATTTATGGGTATTAAACCAGAATATGAATGTTTCTCAAATTGGGATATAAAAGTTTCTTAACATTCATATCCACTAAATTCATAACATTGGATCGCCATTTATGAGTATTAAACTAGAATTTGATCGTTTTTCACATTAGGATATGAACGTTTCTCACAATTTATGTATAACCAATTATAACATAATAAATATAAAACAGGGGATGAATAGGGAGGAGAATGGGAGTGAGGCCAATGTGGTTGAGTCGTTGAGCGTGGATTCGAATGATCAGATTCAAGGGAATAAAGCTAATGTAGGGAAGGTAATGGAGAGTGGGACGTATTTGGAAATGTCAACACTAACTGAAAGTGGGTTAAATGATAATCAGGCAAGGGCAGTTGAGAGTCAAGCTGTGAAGGATGCTGGGGAGTCATCATGTCCTCATATATTTGGAACTTGTGAAAAGGCAACAGCAGAAGTATTGCCACAATCCAGTAGGAAGGCTGAAGTAATGGTCGAAGAATAGAAGAATATGGATAAGGTGGTGATTGAAGATACAGTACCTAGTACTAGTAATGACAAAGAAGCAGGCTCACACAACGACGTGGAGGAGTCAAATCAAGTTTCGATGAGTTTTGCTAAAAGAAATATGGGAAGGAAAAAAGTAAAAAAAAGCACAAAGGGGTAATGTCCCCTGAGTGTATTTTTTACTAAGATCTTATAATGTTGTTATTAGTTTGGAACACGAGGGGTCTTAATGACCCCCTTAAAAAGATGATGGTGCAATAAGTAGTTACGGATAAAAAACCTGTTTTGGTAGGGCTTCTCGAAATAAAAATAAAGGTCAATGCTGATTGGAAATGACTAGCTTTTTTGGGGACAAATTACAATTTCTTATCAAATCACAGTCATCACTATAATGGTGGGATATTATATTGGTATAATTAAGATAAAGTGGATGTTCAAGTGCTCAAGATGGGAGACCAATTCATGCATTTGCAGTGTGGATTAATTGGGAAGTTTGAGTTTGTGGTTACATTAATATATGTGTCTAATTTTTCTACTAGAGTTACATGAAGGGATGCAAGGTTCATGGATAGTGTTAGAAGATTTCAATTATTGTCATAACTCTAACGAAGTAGAGGGAGGTGTGCAGTTTTATGGATGCTCAGGTGCTGAACTCAATCAACTATTTCATAGCACTGATTTAGTCGATCTTAGAGGAATTGGAAGATGGTTCACCTAGGAAAACAAGCAAAATGGGAATTTGTTTATTAGGATGAAACTTGACCGAGAATTGACAAATCAATAATGGCTAAGCTCTTTTCCTCTTGCTTCAGCTGTGTTTGGAGAACCTAAATTTTCTAATCATGTATCCATTTTAATACAACAACTGAGTAATAGATACAGGATTGGGGCACCATTTAGATTTTTAATGGATTACTTAAGGTAAAGGGTTTTATGGAGGTGATTTTGCAGGTTTGGAGGACTGAGATTAAAGGGTAAGAAGCCTTTCAATTGGTGCAGAAATTGAAAATTGCCAAAAGAGTGATTAAAGAGTTTAGTAAGCTTAGAACTCGAAATATTCAGGATAAGTGTACTAATTTGGCTGAGATACAGAAGGAATGTTAAATGGACCCCCCTTAATGATATCTTATGTTGGGCCTAGGTCTCGTGACGAATCCTGAGGCGAACATTCGGGGTGGTTGGGTGAGGTTTGTGTGAGAGAAAGGTGGAAACCGCTCAATTGGTAAGAGAAATTCGTGTCAACTATGGCAGGTTCACCGCAGCGAAGCAATTGTTTCTCTATGACAAAGCAATGGAGTTATCTCTATGGACCCTTTGGGAGTTCGACGTAGTGAAGTGCCTGGATTAAAGCCAAACACTTGACTTTGCTGTGGTGAAGTCGCAAAATTTAACCTAAGAAGCCCTTGGGATAGGTTTGCCACGGTGAACTCTTAGCCTCGCTACGACAAAACCTCCATACAGACACCAGACCCAAACATCCAACAACACAAATTTCATACATTTTCCAACCACCATTACACACTACATCCTATTCCTTCACTAACAACAAGCAATTTCATTCCCAACACAATTTCAACCACTCAACCAAAGGATATATATGAACATACACCAAAATCTTCATCAAATCCAAATTTCATTACTAAATCAAAGAGTTTGAACAACTTTAGTTACATATCAAAAGCCACATTATTGGCTTAGTACAAAATACAATGAATGCTCATGTTGATATGCTTATAAAGCTAACCCAAAAGCTATAGTTACTTAGTTATAAAAATCTATATTCTTGGAGTTTTCCAAACTTGCAAGGATCACCGATTCTCTTGTTTTGCACTCGAGGAGTGGAAAAATAATAGGTTGAGCTATTAAGCTCAGTGGCTAATATACTTATAGCTAGTGATAACGAGTCATATGTCAAGCATATTACTTATTCATCTATGTATACATCTCATGCGTATAACAATCCAAGTATCCACCATCTTACTTTCAATCTCATAGTTCAACACATTCTCACATAAATCATATCATGTAACTCACAATCATCAACATAACACTTAACTATGTATCATGCTTACAGATCGAAATGTAATGCATAAACAAATGGCTCGAGGATCCTATGAAACGAAACAGAGAAACTGAAGTTTACACCGTGAACAAAATGAGTCCGATTCTTAGGATCTCATATGCCACAAGTGGGAAGCCAGAAGAAGGCTTTAGTCAACGTGCATGTGACAAATGAAATGGTTCCTCTCTTGCCCAAACACAAGCAAATTCTTATGCTCAAATCTATTTCATCATAGAATCATATTTTCATGCTTTTTATGCTTTTTTCTCTTTTGATCCATACAAAATGTCATAACATCATTTAATGCATAATCATAGTAATAAATCATCATGCATTTCATAACAATCTCAAAAATTCAATTCAAACAATTTAAACACTCAAGAAAACAAGATTTGACTCATCATCACGATAATCATAAACATATTACCCACCTAAATTTGTTGAAATTCCAAATTTAAGGATGGCCTCCTTTTGCTCTTGCCTTGGGTTTTCTTAGTTTCCTTCAATAAACCAAGTTTTCATTCGATCAAACACATTTTTCATTCAATCTAATAAACAAAAGAAAACCCATAAGGTTTTGATAATCAATAACAAAATTAAACTTAAAATTAATCCACCCATGGATTATCTAGGCTAAAAAAACCAAAACCTAGTTGAAAATCCTTAAACATCTAACTAGGGTTTCTATTCTTTCTTCCTACACAACTCATTCTCTCTCAATTCCCTTTTGTTTCTCTATCTAATTAAGAAGAAAAGATGATGAAGCTTACCTCTTACAAGCTTGATTTCTCTTCCTTCTTCTTCTTTCTCTTTTTTCCCTAGTTTCCATGCACTTTTCTTCTTCATTCTTTCTTCTTTACGTTTTTTTACTCTCTTCTCTTAGCTTCCCGTGATTCTCTTTTCTTTCTCACTTATTCAAGACTAATTTTTGTCTTATTCTTCCTATTTTCCCCCTCTTCTTTGTTTGCCCTTCCAATTATGACCTTCATTTTAATGTAATGCTTATTCTGCCCCTTGGTCCATTAAATACCACACTATATTATAATGAAATTCTAACATTCTCTATTTAAAAACTCTAATTTCTATCCTTTCTTGCTAATTTAATAGACTAAATTTTAAGAAAAATAAATAAATAATAAATAAAAATTAAAGAAAAATTCAGAGTCTAACATTTCTCCTCCTTAAAGAATTTCATCCTTGAAATTCTTACCTGAGCTTACAAAAAGGTGTGGATACTTCTCCTCCATTGCTTTCAAAGGCTCCCATGTTGCCTCCTCTATTACACGGTTCTTCCATAAGACTTTAACCAGCTTCACTGTCTTGTTTCTTAAGACCTTTTTCTTTGAATCTAGGATCTCCACTGGTTGTTCTTCATAAGTCAAATCCTTTCTTAATTGAACTTCTGAAGGTTGGACTATGAGCGAAGGATCTGATCTATGCCTTCTCAACATCGACACATGGAAAACATTATAGATCTTAGATAATTTTCATAGCAAAGCTAACTTGTAGGCTAAAGGTCTAATCTTCTCAATGATCTCATAAGGGCCTATGTATCTTGGACTAAGCTTGCCCTTTTTTCCAAATCTTAAAACTCCTTTCCATGGAGAGGCTCTAAGAAACACTTTGTCTCCAATTTCAAATTCCATCTCCCTTCTATTCGCATCCGTATAGCGCTTTATTCTATCTTGAGCTACTTTGAGTCTCTGTTTCACCAATTTAATCTTATCGACTGTGACTTGTACCAATTCAGGTCCTACAAGTCTCTTCTCACCTTCCTCATCCTAAAAAATAGGAGTTCTATACCTCCTACCATATAAAGCCTCATAAGGTGCCATTTGAATTTCTGAGTGGTTAAAATTATTGTAAGCAAACTCAATTAAAGGTAAATGATCCTCCTCTGAACCTTTGAAATCCATAACACACGCTCTTAACATTGCCTCCAAAATTCGCATTGTTCTCTCTGATTGTCTATTAGTCTATGGATGGAAAGTTGTGTTAAAATGTAACTTAGTTCTCAAAACCTCTTATATGTTTTCCCATAATTTGGAGGTGAATCTGGGATCTCTATCCAAAGCTATAGAATTTGGAATTCCATAAAGTCTGATTATTTCATCTATGTATTTCTTGGCTAATGCATTCAAAGAATCTGTCTGTTTAATTGGAAAGAAATGTGCGGACTTGGTTAGCCTATCAACAATCACCTATATTGCGTTATGATTCCTACTAGTCCTTGGCAATCCCATCAAGAAATCCATTGTAATCTTCTCCCATTTCCATTCTGGAATAGACAAAGGTTTGAGCTTACTAATAGGCGTTTGATATTCTGCTTTAACTTGCAGGCACACTAAGCATCTACTAACATACTCTACAACATCTTTCTTCATTCCTCTCTACCAAAAGTGCTCTTTCAAATCTTTATACATTTTCGTACTCCCCAGATGCATTGCATAGGGAGCATTATGTGCCTTATCAAACATCTCATCTTTCAACTCTTGCATGTCTGGAATATACAATCGGTTACTTACCACCATCAATCCAACTTCTCTTATCTCTATTTCAAAAGGTTTAGTATTTTTAATATCTTCTCTGAGCCTGCTCAAGTATTCATCTTATTCCTGCAATTCCTTAATCTTCTCATTCAACACTGGCCTTACTTTATAATTAGCCAATATACAATCAGGTTCAACTTGCCTCAATGTCACTTTTAGTTTGGCTAACTCATTTAATAAAGATAAATATACTGTCTCCACATTTGCCATAGTCAATTTTCTACTCAATGCATCCGCTACTACATTAGCTTTTCCTAGGTGGTAATCTATCATCAAGTCATAATCTTTCAACAACTCTAACCACCTTCTTTGCCTTAAATTTAACTCCTTTTGGCTCATCAAATACTTAAGACTCTTGTGGTCTGTAAATACCTTGGTAGTGACTCCATATAAGTAATGTTTCCATATTTTCAACACAAAAATTATAGCAACTAACTCCAAGTTATGCGTAGGATAATTTATCTCATAAGGCTTCAATTCCCTAAAAGCATAAGCAATCACCTTATCTCCTTACATCAGCACACAGCCTAATCCCTTCCTTGAGACATCACTATACATTATGTATCTATCACTACTAGAAGGCAAGGTCAAAATTGGTGCAGTTGTGAGCCTATTCTTCAATTCCTCAAGGCTTTTCTAACATTCTTCTGTCCAAACAAATTTCTAATTTTTCCTTGTCAATTTGGTTAGTGGGGCTACTATTATGGAAAAGCCTTCTACAAACCTTCTGTAATAGCCAGCTAAACCCAGGAAACTCCTTACTTTTGCTATATTCTTAGGTGCTTCCCATTTCACCACAGCTTCTATTTTCTTTGGATCCACATGCACTCCCAAAATTATATATCTAAGAAACACTACTTCCTTTAGTTAAAATTTACATTTATCGAATTTGATGTACAACTTTTTCTTCCTCAATGTATCCAAGGCAATCCATAAATATTCCTCATGCTCCTTGTCACTCTTAGAATAAGACAATATGTCTTCAATAAAGACTATGACAAATCAGTCTAAGAATGACTTGAAGACTCTATTCATTAAGTCAATGAAAGCTGCAGGTGTATTCGTTAATCTAAAGAGCATAACTAGGAATTCAAAATGGTCATACCATGTTCTAAAAGCAATCTTTGACACATTGGACTCTTTTATCCTCAACTGGTGATAACCCGATCTCAAGTCTACATTAGAAAAGACCCTTACCCCTTGCAATTGGTCAAACAAATCATCTATGCATGGAAGCAGATATATATTCTTAATAGTGACATGATTAAGCTTCCTATAATCCACATAAATCCTCAACGATCCATCTTTCTTCTTCACAAAAAGAACTGGATCTCCCTAAAATGAAGAGCTAGGTCTAATGTGAAGTGAATCACACGTTAATACAGTACTTATAAAACGATATAGAATGCACGAGAAGGGGGGATTGAATTGTGTATTCCCCTTTTTGAAACTCTTTCAGAAAACGTTTGTTAAGAAATAAAATTCTTTTAACAAATACTG
>JANSVB020000425.1:1342283-1355051 GCA_025504935.2 Erythroxylum haughtii | reverse complement strand
GTGTAATTATAAAAATTTCATGAAATGAGTATATAAGAGAGGAGGGAGGGAGGGTGCATTTTGCGGTTTTAATTTCAGATTTTCCTCTCCATTTCATCTTCTTAATCACATCACTTTGTATGTATAAGGAATCAAGCTAATTTTAAGTGGAAATTAAGGTAAAGGTTAGTAGTTTTTCTCCTCATTTTATCTTTTCTTGCTTTTCTATAAAGAAATGGAATTATAAAGATGGAATTGGGATTGAGATATGTATTTATGGTGTTTCTAGTTGGTGAATCAAGCAAAGCTAAAGGGTAAAAGAAGGAAAAGCACTAGAAGAGCTAGTTAGCCAATTTTAAGGTTTAGGACTACACTTAGTTTAATTTCTATTTGCATATGTTTGAATGTGTACAAAGATTAATTTGGACATAGAATGGTTGTTGGAATGATGTCTTCATGTTACTTTGCATGGATTTGGTTGAATATGATAAGAGAGTAAAGTTTAGTAGAATTTCGTCTTAGGTTCACTTGAACCAGTTTCATTGTTTTGGACATCACTCAGCCTACAGACCTCCAAATTGGATGATTCCAATTAGAGATGAAACTTAATACATAGCACTAAAATCTCTAAAAGAGACCCGAACCTAATTCTAGTTGTCCCTGTTTTGGAGTAGCTTGTAATGTTTTAAGCATATCTCATTATTTAAAAGTCCAAATGTCCTCATGTTTGATGCTACGGAAACTAAGGAAAACAAATGTCTAAAAGACCTCAAATTCTAATTAGAACGTATTCTATGTGAAAATTATGGAACAAATGGAGGTATGAATTCTAGGCAGGGGACACGAGGGGTAAGAAATCCTTCCCATCATGTGATTTGCTTCTGAACTGATTTGTTTGCCCATTTTTATAACCATACGGTAGGGAGGGGTTTCTTCCCCACCATGTGCCTAATTCAAATTGCACCACTTTGAGTTTTTCGCTTCTAATTTTTATCAAATCACATATGAACCTTTTTAGATGTTTATGAAACTTTGAAAACACCTATAAATAAATGAAATACGACTTACCATATGTGAATTGGATGATTAAACATTGAAATTTAAAATTTAACATAATACATGCTAAATGAAAGTTACATGTATATAGATGATTTATATGCATATTTATTACTGATATGTGTATAATATGACTATACAAGTTTACATACTAATTTTACGAATATAATCAAGTACAATTTAACATGCTTTATATTTAAATGATATATAGCAATTTATATACTAGAATTATGTGAATGTATACAGAGAAACATGACTAAATGATTAAAGGAAAATGTTACAATACTTGCTTTATTGTCTTGATGGTAGATAGATAGGCATGCTTATAGGTTTATAGTGCAGCTACTATAGTTTGATATCAATGGTGTCTTCATTTCGAGACTATAGTGTCCCAATAGTTAGATGCCTTTGGGTATCTACAGTTTGTTACCTATGGGTAACTATAGTTCGATACCCACAGGAATGTGCAGGCATAACACAAAAAGTAAATTAAATAGTTATAAATAAGAGATACAACATAACAGTATGAATAATTTGTCTTGACAAGTATTGAATATCAATATTTGGCTTATAAATGTGAATTTACGGTATATGAATAATATATTGAGGCATATTTGCATTATATACCTTATTAATTATGCCATCGTTATTTATATGAGTTTAAGATATTCATGAATGTGTCTATGTTTAATGGATAACTGCTGTAAGTAGTCATCCAAATTTTCCTTACCAGGCTTTCAAGCTTAACATGAGTGTTAATTTGTGTAGGTCCAAGTAATAAGAGTGAGGCATAGAGATCAACTGCAAGGACCAAGGTAAACCACTAGTAGTAAATGTACTTTTGGAATGAATCTTTTTGGTTAAAGATGATTGCATATGTAATGAAGGAAATTGTAATTTCTCAATAGTTTGTAACTAAGAATTTAATTTATTTGTAAGATTTCTTTGGGATTATCATATAAATGTAAAGATGAAATATTACTCCTAAATGATAATGTTAAGTGATATGAATTTTTGTAATATGCAAATGTACAATATTGAACAGACAAATGTGTGATGACAATCCCTATAAACAACCTAGAATACGAGCTATCGAGAGATTACGTCGTAGCTCACAAAAACAACCTAGAATACCATGAATAGCTTCTTAATTGAAGAATGGATTGATGCATTATAGTTAAAGTCAACCCAATGAATCCATTCAAATCACTTCTACGGCTAGTCGCCTGCAAAGATCTTAAATATTATTCCAATATGCGATTCACTGCTTTAGTTTTCCTGTCTGACTAAGAGTGGTAACTTAAACTCATACAAAGATTCCTTGTAACTAAAACAATGCTTGTTAAAAAAAACTAATAAGTACCTTATCATGATCACCAAAAATGGAGGTTATGATTCTATAAAGTCGAATCAAATTTGCTATAAATGCCTTGTCCATAATGATGATAATAAAAGGTGCTTTAAAGCTACAAAGCTAGCATATTTTGTGAAGTGATTGACCACCACTATGATGTTTTTATATCCATTTAATGACGACAAACCTTTCATAAAGTATATTAATACGTTTGTCCATATCCAAGTTGAAATTGGAAATGGTTGAAGTAGCCCATCTAGTTTCATACAATAAGCCTTATATCATTGACATATTTTACATTATTGTAAACAAACCTTTTTACCTTGTAGCGCATGTTAGGCCAGAAGAAGCTAACCTTAATGTGAGATAATATTTTATGAAACCCATAATTTCCTCCCATTAGGGATGAGTGACAGTCTACAAATTAAAGTTAAAGTGGAACTCAGATAAACCTTTTTATTTCTAAATCATACCCTATCTTGTTGTATCAACTAGCTAGATGACTGTGTTTGGGAAAGATTCTTATAAAAAATCTTGTTTCATTTCTTCTTGTAACATTATCCACCAATTTGTATAAGGTGTTGAAATGGATATGAGCTGAAACTCAACTATATGAGATAAGGAGTTAGCAGGTAGATTCTCAAATCCTTACATATACTTAATTTTGTAATCATATCCTAGGATATTAGATAACCACAAAGCTTACAATGGAGACATTATTCACTGCCTGAGAAGATACTTAAGACTCTTTTGGTTTGTATGAACAATAGACGGTTTGCCCAATAAATAAGGACGTCACTTTTAAATAACCTTGACAAAGGTTAACATCCCCTTCTCATATGTAGATAATAATTATGTTGAACCATTTAAAGCTTCACTATAATAAGCTACTGGTCTGTCCTTTTGAGAAATAATTGCTCCAATGTTAGTCCCACTTACATCAGACTCAACCACAAGGCATTGAGAGAAATATGGAAAACATAGTACTACTAGCCATATTAGTGCTTTTTTCAATTGCTTGAAAGTTAACTCGGGTGATTCATTCCACTTAAATCCTTCCTTAGAAAATAATTGCACTAGTGATGCTATAATGCTCATAAAATTGTGAATGAATTTGTGGTAATACCCTACTAATATGAGGAACACATGAATGCTCTTTAACATTGTTGGTGTTGGCCATTTAAAGACTGCTTGTAGTTTTGTTGGGAGCGACCACTTCTTACTTATTAATAATATGGCCTAAATAATTTACCTATGAATACCAAATCTAAAATTTTATTCCTTAACCGATAATTGGTAGCTAATAATATAGTGGGAATAATTTAAAAAGTGGGATATGTTCATACTATGTCTCTAAATACACCAAAATATCATCAAAGAATACCAAAATAAAATCTCAAAGATATGGGTAGAAGAGGTCATTAGTGAGGCTTTTAAAGGTTGCATGAGTGATAGTAAGCTTAAGCGGCAATAAATTCATAGCATCAATCGTGAATTCGAAAAGCTGTCTTTGGAATGCCTTCGTTTTGCACCCAAATATGATAAAATTCCACCCTTAAATCCAATTTGGAGGAAAAAAATTGGTATAGTAAAGTTTATCAATAAATATAATTGAACATTTACCTTTGATTGTTATATTATTCAAAGCCTGATAGTCTACACATAATCTCTAACCACCATTTGCCTTGTAGATCTAGCCAATTGAATCCTCCCCATTGAAATTCAAGAATTGTAACTTATGGTGATGTTGGTAAAGGTCATTAAGGTTATTGGGATGTGAAGAATCTGGCAAATTTGAGGAGTCTCTTGGGAATAATGGATTAATCTCTATTAGGGTATTATGGGTACTATGAGAAACTTGTAAAGCTTGTAGCTCTATTAATATAGTTTGTAAAGTAACATTAATTTGATCAAAACTAGACTTGTATTGGACTAAAATTTTAATAAACGTATTGTGAAATTCCATATTAGGTTTTCTACGAATATCCATGGTCGTAACTTAGAATTTGTAGGTTATTTGAAAGATGAGTAATATGAATGGTAATAGTAGAAAAATAACGAGTGTATGGATCACAAAGATATAGGTTATCTATTAGGGATATGGATAAAGAGCCTAATGAGTTGTCCAGTGGAAGTGGCTCTAATACCAGTTGATGCAGAGAAGTTTGGGTAAAGGAGAAAAGAAGTGTTATGGAGAAGGTTCAAATATATAATTATTTGCACGCCCCTTGAGAACAACCCATATTACTTAAATAGTCCTAAACTGAAAGCTAACCTTAACAACCTAAGGTAAGAATTTGGAAAACAAATAGCAACTATCCAGTTACAACCAAAGACCACCTCCTACTAGATTATTGAATTGAAAAATATAAAAAATTTGACTAAGTCTAAATTTGGAAAATAAATTGCAACTATCCAATTACAACTAAAGATCATCTCCTACAGGATTATTGGATTGAAACAAAATAACAAATTTTACTAATTCTTTCCATGTTACAAACAAAGGTCTTTATCATTTTAATTTAAATTGACTTTAATTAAATTTAAATAATATTAATTTAATATTTATTCTAATTTAACTTAACTAACCATGTTTCTAAATAACCCTTTTATGATGACATTGTTTTAATAAAAAAGCTTTCTTTTTGGTTCTTTTATCTCTTTCACATTCTCACTATCTTGACCTATTTCACTTATGCTACATATTTAATCTCCACTTTAAATTCACATTTTCTATGAATTAACCTCATTTTATTTGGGTAGTGACAAATTTTTTGTTACAATGAAGAAATCCAAGAGTTACTAGATACACTTGCATCATTATTAGAAAATAAAGTGATGTTGATAGATATTTTTACTTGCAATTATGTATATAGTATGTCTATTTATGCTCTTTCTCACTAATCTTACTTAGATAGCTTATTAATTCTTTATTTTTCACAATCATACTTTGTTTTGCATTTTAATTTCTTGATAGCAAGCTACAATCAATATCTACAGCCACTAGCTACAACCAATAGTTGTCTCTTTTGTTCCTCCTCCTTAATTATTGTATTTAATTGATAGGTTTGTTAAAGAAAAAAATATGTTAAATATTATAGTGCATGTGATACAAAAAATATGAATTTACAAAGTGACACGATGGGAATAGTTAAAAAAACTCAATTCTAATCTAATAGTTTTATGATAAAAATCCTCATAAAGTAAAAAATTGTATTGATAGATAATTCTATTCCCCCTTAAAAGTTGTTTAAATAGGTTTACATAAATCTTGATTTATCTTTGGAAGAATTCTAAACAAAGTCAAAAATTCTAATTAACTTAAGAAAAGTTCTAGATAGAATAAAAAATATAATTCCTCTTAAAAAGAGTTCTAGATAAAAATAGATAAGCATATCATCAAAGTACACAATTACAAACTTACTTAAAGTAGGTTTAAGCACTTGATTCATTAAACTCATAAAAGTGATAGAAACATTGATTAACCTAAAAGGCATCATTAACCATTCATACAACTTATCTTTAGTCTTAAATGTAGTTCTTCACTTATCTCTAAGCTTAATTCAAATATAATGATTACCACTTTTAAGCTCAATAATAATCTTATTAATGGCTCGACTATCCACAAACATCCTCCAACTACCATCTTTATTAGATGTAAATAAAACATAAATTGCACTTAGGCTCATACTGCCTCTAATATGCACCTTCCTAATTAGTTCCTCTAGTTTCTCATTCAAGATCTCATTCTCCTTTGGACTTATAAGGTAGTGAGGTATGTTAGGCAAACTAACCTCAGTAACTAAATCAATGTGGTGTTAGATGTCTCTTATGAGAGGTAATCGATTAGGTAGCTCATTGGGTATTACTTATCCAAATTCTTCTAAAATTGGTTATACTTTTAAAGGAATCTCATCTTCTCCCTTTTCAATCTCTTCTTCCCTTTTCGCTATCACCAATCATGCCTTCCTTGTTTCTTTCATCTCACTCACAAAACTTCCCCTATTATTTACCATTTATAACAATAACTTATTTATCCCACTAGGTTTCAACAATTTTTTTCACCTATAGATATTAACTTGTACTTTACATCATTCTTCACAAATTGATAAATATTCTCCCAACCCAAGTGATATGCATCCATATCATATTGTTATGGTCTACTTAACAAAATTTGACAGATATCCATATCAACAATATTACAATAATGTTCATCCAAGCATTTACCAATAGAGAATGATACCTTGCCCCTTTTCGTGACTCGGATATCACTAATGGCTACAATCCAAACGATGTTTTAGGGATTAAGGTAAGACTACACTAATAACTTTAGCTTCTTGACCACTTAGCTCACAAAGATTTCCTTTGCCTCTAGTGTGAAATAATTGGTGTCATTGCCCGATCTTTATGCTATATTTTGGAAATTATCAATCTCCTAAAAATTCCAGCAAAGCTAACTTCTCCTTCTTTGGGGCATTCATATTTTTCCTTATTCGGTCTATGATGATCTCCTCTAAGGATGGTTGCCTCATCATTGTTGAAATCATCAACGTTTAGAAAAGGTGATAAAATCTGAGGTTGTGCAATGGTAACTTTCTTGTTAGCTATTCCCTTAAATCTTCAATTATTGTCACCTCGTATTAATGTCTACAATTGTATCATAATTATAGCTAATTGTTATTCAATATTACAAATAGTTATCCTATGTTCTTTGTTTTTTCTCTAAATATCTGGTAATCTTTAAACATCATCATTAAGATTATTTGCTATTATCAAAAAGAATAAGCTTTGTGAGGCACAAAACTCTGATACCTCTTGACGCAGTGAAAAAAGGATAAACAAACACAATTCTAATATAAGGATTATAGGATTAAAATTCTCAAAAAGGAAAAAAATTATTGATGGAAAGGTCTATTAATCTCCCTTTTTGCTTTTTATTTTTTGTTATTTTATTATTTTTGTGGATGACTTTACAAGCTTTATATGATTTTTCCTATTAACCCAAAAATCTCGGTTCTTCTTTGGCTTTAAACCTTTAAAGCCATCACTTTTTCTCTATTACTATAAAATCATCACCAATTCATTTTAGTTGTGTTTAATTTTCATTGTTAAAAAAAATTGGCTATGTTTTTTTAGCTATGTTTCTGAAAAAGTAGCCAAAAACTTTTACCTACAATTTTGAAAAAGTAGCCAAATGTTTTTAGTTACGTTTTATAAAACGCAGTCAAATCTTAATTTTAACAAAATGATATACCATGTTAATTATAATTATTTATGGAATTTTTAACTCATATTATTGTATATAATATTTAGATTAGTTTTATTGTTAATTTATTACACAAAAATAATTGATAATTTAAAACATTGTATATAAAAGTAAAATATTATTAAATTATACCAATAAAAAGAATATTCTTCGTATACACAATTTTAATTGCAACCTGAACAATTCTTATAGACAAAATAATAAATACAGAGACCAATTTATAAATTATAAATATTGAGATTACAAAAAAAATACAACTAACTAGGACGACTAGGTAGATTTGTTCATGTCGATGAAAGCAACTTCATACCTCAACCATTATATAAGAAAAATAAGTGACCAAAACCTCATTGTCTATAAGAAGATTAGTCCCCGCAGAGAAATTCAAATCACTACCTAGGCCTTATGATGTGGAAACCACCTAATACCAAATAGATTTTCTTCTTTTGACAACCTTTAATATCACGATGGATTACTTGATTTACGTGACATTAATGAAGCCTTATCAAAATCTGCCTCATGTAACACTAAAATAAAAGAAGCAGAATAAGGTATGAAGTTAGAGGACTGGTTGGTCATCAAAATTAGTCATTGTGAGCTGACTGATCAGATACAAAGAATTAGTTCCATTCTTTCCTCATTGCCTTGATTTGAGGAAATAAAATCTCATCCCAGGAATCTCAACACATATGCTTATTTTTTCCACTGAAAGAAGAATCACAATATATACCAATAAATTTTATATCTAGACTAAGGTATACCTTATACATAATAGTGACAACTTCACCATTGTCACACAGAGGATTATACTATTCTCTTTTAAGTTTAGCATTCATCTCCCTTAAATGTTCAGTTACCTTGTCCTCATCAAATGTCCGTAGAAAATCAAAAAGGGGTCCAATGGAACTCAACTCGTAGTCCATATTGTGAGTCTCCTTTGCCTGATGGTGTTATGAGATGCATTGGATGCACTGCCTCATTTCCCCAGAGATCCTTTTCTTAAAAGAGATTAAGAGAAGAATCACGACGCTCATCTTTAAAGTAATAGTAGAATGTCTCCAAAAGAGGCCCCATCAGATCCCAAGAAGCACACCATATATGGGTCTCTTTAGGCAAACAAATCAAAAGATTAAATGCATCTACAAACCTGTCAAAGAATTAAAATGCACCTCATCAAATAGCCAAAAATTAACATAAATATTTATACATCAGAATATGGTCCACGGAAGTACAGTCATAGACAACTACAATAATTAAACATTTGATAACCATGTTTCAGCATCTCTCTAAGTTCTTGCACAAAAACTACTAGATGAATTAACAATCTTAAGAACAAAAAAATCAATCCCCTTTCTTTAGTGTAAGGGTGATCCGAGTTAGGTATAAAGAGGAAATGGAAGTTTGGCGATTGGGGTTAGGTGCCAAGAAGAGGAAAGTAAAACCTAAGAGACTTCGCTATCTTTCCAAAATGGATCTCCAAAAGAAGAGTTTATACATTTTAATATTTATTATACAAAATTTTAATGAATATTTAGATATTATAAATGACATCCAGTTTCTTCTAAAAAATCTCAAGAAAAATCATAGTTATATACCTTAGACTCTTTTGCTCATACTTAAAGCTTGCATTTACGTGAATTTGCTTAATAGTATATTGTTAATGGTACTTACAGGATATTTATAGTATAGTGAAGAGATTAAAAAATGCAACTTTTATACTAAATGGAGTAGAGTGATACAATTTCTGATTACATGTTAAATTGTAAAAAGACAACTAGAAAAATTAGTATAAATTAATAAAATTTTGGACTAATCAAATTAAGCATTGATAGGTAACCTTAATATAAGTTAATACATCTTTTGTTGGACTAATAAAGCAACATCAACTAGTGGAATTAGGCATTATAAGATGATATGATCTGAACAAAGACACTGGGCATATTATATTGACCATTCCAACCTGACTCAATTTTTCCTTGTGGAGTTAAACATTTTTGTTATAGCTTTAGTCCATGTTTAGTTCATGTGCTGACTTAAATTATCTGAAAAAAAAAAGGAAAGGATGTGTTTGTTTGGCTAAATTGAATTTCACCACTATCATTATTATTTTAATAAAGAAACAAATCACCATCATTAATTTAAAATGAGATTGTCAACCGTTATTTTATAGGAAGCACGTTCTCCATTATTAGAAAAAGAATTCAAGTATATCTTTGGACTTAACAATCACCTATTATAAATTAAAATTTTGGCATAATCAATATAAAAATAAGATTTAGATTAATCATGAGCTATAATTTTTTAATATAATAATAGACTTAAATTTAATAATAACTATTATAACTAGTTGAATCTTCAAATAGTTCCCTAAATTCACTTTAGATATAAATTTTAGTTTAATTATATAAAAGCCGTTTAATAATAATTTATATAGACCTTACTCAGAAGATTATCTCTATAAAAGTGAAGTTTATGTTATCATTTACAACTTTTTCTACAACAACTTTTGGTTTAGAATTTTTTTGCTAATGACTGATGATTCAATATGTTTCCAATCATGACAGTTTTTGTACTTGCTTCTGGAGGAATACCAAGCCAATAAATAGGTTGTTTGGAAACACCTTAATTGAATTTCATTGTAGTATTGAATTCAATTCAGCTGTTTGGAAAAACAAAAATGTGATTAGTTCAATTCATGCTGTAATTGAAACTTATCCCTTTTACAAATTGAATTAACTCCTCCAAGCATCGGAATTGAATTCATGCAAGTGATTGACTTGTTGTCTTAACACCACATTATCGGAGGATGGTTGTATTTTTGCTGCGGCCTCCATAGTATTAAAAGGGCAAAGCTTCTTGTGTCACACACACCCTCAAAGCAGTGCTCCAATAAGGACATGGGAATTTCTCACCTGTTTTTGCCTGATAAATAATATTTATATATGATTAATAACCATATTAATTTTCCTTTGTTTTTTATATTTGGAAATTGTAATTTTACATTAATTATGAAATTATTATTGTAAATTTAGAGAAATATGATATTTTAAAAAATATATAATAAATCATGAAATCTTTTGATCAAATTGTATTAATTTATGCACTACATCCTCTGAAATTTTATAATAATAATTAAAAAATTAATATTTTTTAGTCAAGAGTAAAAATGTTATATGAAATAATTGAATTCATTTTGATTGTGTTCCAAACGATGTAATTGAATTCAATTCCAATATTACTGGATTTGTTCCAAACGATATAAATTGAATTCAATTCAATCTTATTAATGTAATTGAATCTAATTCATTAATGAATTCAATTCGAAGGTTTTCAAATAGCTTGAAAAAGGAAACTTGTCCTTCCATATACTTCTTTAAAACTAGTCAGAGACATGAAGGGTCTTGCCCCTAGATGTCTGTCAAATCAACGGCTAAAGGGATTTTACAATTGACTTTTTTTATTTGATAAAAAATAAACAAACGAGAATGAAATATAAAAGAGGGATGAAATCAATGATAGAATTATTTTTATGTTCTCAATCATATGCCTAGTAAATCTGTACCAAAGACTCCTTTTGAGCTTATATCAGGAAAGAAGCCCAGTTTGAAGCATTTTTGTGTTTGGAGCTATAAGACTGAGGTGAGGACTTATAATCATCAGTTGAAGAAGCTTGATCCTAGAACTATTTCAGGTTATTTTATTTATTATTGTACTGGCTCAAAAGGTTCAAGATTCTATTGTCCCAATCACACTACTAAAGTCATTGAATCAGATTGAGCTGTCTATTTTGAAAGGGACATGGAATATAATGAAAGGCATGAGTCTCGTGTTGTTGATTTCAGAGAGGATCGTGTTGTTGTTCCTACACCTATTGTTTTTTTAATCCTAAGGCAATTTAGTCTCCTCTGATTCATAATGATGTTGTTGATCGAGGAAATGATGTTGATATTCCTCAACAGGTTAGCATTGATACTCAAGTCCCAGATGTAGTTGTAGTTCCACCTAGGAGATCTGAAAGGATTCCTAAATCCACTGAGTCTTATAAATTCCGAGACTATTACATTTACTTGGAGGAGTATGAATTCAATTTAGTTGAAGACTCAGATCCAATTTCTTTTCAAGATGCCATTTCTGGTCCTCGTAGTTCACAATGGTTAGCAGCTATGGAAGATGAGCTAGCTTCTATAAGTATGAATGACATTTGGGATTTGGTGGAATTACCTAGTGGTTGTAAAACTGTTGGGTGTAAATGGGTCTTTTAGACTAAACGTGATGCTAGAGGTACGATAGAAAGATACAAAGTCAGACTTGTTACAAAGGGGTATAACCAGAGGGAAGGTATAGACCATGAAGAGACTTTTTCCTCGGTCTCTACTAAATATTCATTACATATTATGATGGCTTTAGTTACTCATTTTGATTTGGAACTCTATTAAATGGATGTAAAAACTGCTTTCCTAAATGGTGATTTGTATGAAGATGTGTTTATAAATCAACCTCTTGGTTTTGTTGAGAAAGGTAATGAACACATGGTATGTAAATTGAGAAAATCCATTTATGGGCTGAAACTAGTTTCCAGACAATGGTACTTAAAGTTTGACAAAATTGTTTGCTCCCTTGGCTTCAAGAAAAACGTTGTTGATCAATGCATTTACTTGAAGAATAGTGGGAGAAAATTCATTATTCTTTTCTTAAATGTTGATGATATTCTTTTATCCAGTAATAATATGGGTTTTCTTTCTGAGACTAAACAAATGTTGATAGCTCATTTTGATATGAAAGATCTCGGCGATGCTTTTTTTGTTCTGGGCATTGAAATTCATCGTGATAGATCTCGTTGTATTCTTGGTTTGTCTCAGAAAAGGTATATTGAAAGGATCCTGAATAGATTCAACATGAATACTTATAATCCTTACGGTTCACCTATTCAAAAGGGTGACAAACTCTCGAATAGTCAGTGTCCTTAAAATGATAAAAATAAGCCAGAGATGGAAAAGTTCTCATATGCTTATGCTATTGGCAGTCTTATGTATTCTCAAGTTTATACACGTCCTGATATTGCTTTTGTTGTCAATGTACTTGGGAGACTCTTGAGCAACCCTGGTATGGGTCT